>RJWH01005660.1:0-71133 GCA_004363575.1 Solenodon paradoxus | reverse complement strand
CCGGCAGAAATGGGTGAGGTGGGAGACAGGGTGGGGGCTGTGTGAACTAAGATCTGACCTTGGGAGGTGGGAGAGTGAGTTGAGACGGAAGGCTGGGTGGGGAGAAAGGCACTTCGGGGAAAGCCAGGGGTGGTCAGCAAAAAGAGGAGAGTTGAACGGGGATCCAGGGCCAGACAGGAAGGGGGGCTTCCTAGGCGATGGGCAGTTGGGCTGAGGTGTGAGGCTGGTATAAGAAGGGAAACGGGGTCTGGAGGACCACGAAGCTTTTGGGGGAGGTGTCTCAGAAGTGAGGCCAGCAGACTGAGCCAGCGAGCGTGGTACCAGAGTAGACGGTGCCCAGAGAGGGGACCCCACAGGGAAGCTGTGGGCTGGGGCAGGGCGCACCTCCATGGGGGAAGCCTCTCCCTGGTGGTCCTGGAGCCATGCTGTCACGCAAGGGCATCATTCCTGAGGAGTACGTGCTGACCCGGCTGGCAGAGGACCCTGCGGAGCCCCGGTACCGAGCCCGGGAGCGGAGGGCCCGCTTCGTGTCCAAGAAAGGCAACTGCAACGTGGCACACAAGAACATCAGGGAGCAGGGCCGCTTCCTGCAGGACGTGTTCACCACGCTGGTGGACCTCAAGTGGCCGCACACACTGCTCATCTTCACTATGTCCTTCCTGTGCAGCTGGCTGCTCTTCGCCATGGTCTGGTGGCTCATCGCCTTTGCCCACGGTGACCTGGCCCCTGGCGAGGGCACCAGCGTGCCCTGCGTCACCAGCATCCACTCCTTTTCATCGGCCTTTCTCTTCTCCATCGAGGTCCAGGTGACCATTGGCTTTGGCGGGCGCATGGTGACGGAGGAGTGCCCGCTGGCCATCCTGGTCCTCATTGTGCAGAACATCGTGGGGCTCATGATCAACGCTATCATGCTGGGCTGCATCTTCATGAAGACCGCCCAAGCACACCGGCGGGCTGAGACCCTCATCTTCAGCAAGCACGCAGTCATCGCCGTGCGCCATGGCCGGCTCTGCTTCATGCTGCGCGTGGGGGACCTGCGCAAGAGCATGATCATCAGCGCCACCATCCACATGCAGGTGGTGCGCAAGACCACCAGCCCCGAGGGCGAAGTGGTGCCGCTCCACCAGGTGGACATCCCCATGGAGAATGGCATGGGCGGCAACGGCATCTTCCTGGTGGCTCCGCTCATCATCTACCACGTCATTGACGCCAACAGCCCCCTCTATGACCTGGGACCCAGCGACCTGCACCACCACCAGGACCTAGAGATCATTGTCATCCTGGAAGGTGTGGTGGAGACCACAGGCATCACCACACAGGCCCGCACCTCCTACCTGGCGGACGAGATCCTGTGGGGCCAACGCTTTGTACCCATCGTGGCGGAGGAGGATGGCCGCTACTCTGTGGACTATTCCAAGTTTGGCAACACTGTCAAAGTGCCCACGCCACTCTGCACAGCCCGCCAGCTTGATGACGACCGCAGCCTGCTAGACGCCCTGGCCCTTGCCTCGGCCCGTGGGCCGCTGCGCAAGCGCAGTGTGGCTATAGCCAAGGCCAAGCCCAAGTTTAGCATCTCTCCGGATTCCCTGTCCTGAGCCGAGGTCCCTTGGGCCCCCTCCACGTGTATGCACACAGGCCGTGTGGTGTGGTAGGTAGCCCCTTGGCCTGTGCCGACCCTGGTGGAAGGCTGGGCCCTCCTCAGCTCTGTAGCCACTGCTGCTCACCCGAGGTGTTTTAAGGCATTTGTCACTATGCTATTTCTGGCCTCGGCAGGAGCTGTTCTGGGTTATTTTTGTCCCCGCTCCTCCCAGCCCCAGGTCATGACAGGCTTGTCCCACTCCCCATGCCCCAGGCTGGGGAAGCTGTGGCAAGTGTTGGGCCCTAGAGACAAGTTTAAACCCAATCCTGGACCCCAGTGATGTGCCAGGCATCACTGGACAGGTGGCAGGGAAAGAATGGTGCCCAAGTTGGGGGCCTACTTTGTTTCTGTGGCCCCAAGAGATGCCTGTGGTCAGGCCAAGTCCCTTTTAGGACCCCCAAAAGGGGATGGGCTTAAGGGTGAGCCTGGCCAGCTGAGGAGGGCAGCCAACGAGGGATTGAGTTCTAGTTGGAGGGTTGAAGGTGTGAGCCGGTGCAGACAGGCCTGGGCTCAGACAGACAGGGCACCGCTTCCGGGGGCAGGCTCAGGCCAGAAGAAAATGACGTAAAGAGAATGCCGTTTCAGGCACAGGGACAAGGAGCAGGGCTCTGGTTCACTGACCATCGCTCTGACACCAAGGTGTCTATAGTGACGGCTCTGGGGCCAGCGACTGCCACGCCTGCCTGATGCATTCTACCCCCTACACTGGGAGGCTGGGGTGAGGTGGGGCAGACACCAGCATGCCGAGCAAAAAGAGGCTGTGGGGAGGGCGTTCTGAGACATCACTTCAGCAGACCTCAGACCAAACTTTGGTCCTGTCTCTTCCCACCCATGTCTGCCATCACTTTGCCCAGAGGGTGGCTGCAAGAGTCTTGGGGTTGCTAGAAAAAACTGTTGAGACAAGCTCAGGCAGAAGCAAATGGGGTCCCAGAGGTGAAGAGACCCTCTGCCATGATGGGCTGGATGCCAAGCCTGGACTCTTGGACAGTTCTGTGTGTACTTGCCCAGAATTCTGCCTTCTCTGTTGTCAATAAAGCCCCCTTCATAACCTCAACTCTGGGCTGTTCTTGCTGGGGAGGCAGGGAGTGTGCTGGTAGATAGAGAGGGCCGGGGTTACCAGCCCACGTTCAAGAGATGCCATGGACCTCAGCAGGCCAGCCAGGACAGGGACCCACATCTGGCCCCCTTCCTCAGCTCAAGGAGACTTTTCCCCTCTGTGTCAGGCTGGCAGGGCTGACCATCTCAACCTTTGAGCACCTGCCAGGCTTATAGCCCTGAGCCATGCTTCCACTCTCAGGATCTGCTGGAAGCTGGGACATTCAGGAAGAGAGGCAGGAAAGTCACTTGCATCAGTGTAGTACCTGGAGCATAAACTCTCAAGTCAATTCTCTGGGTTCAAGTCCTGGCTCTGTTGGTCAAGCAACAACTTCTTTTTCCTTCAGCTGCTTTATCTACAAAATGAGGGTACTCAGAGTACCTACCTCACAGAAATATGTAAAATGCTTTAGTGCCTGGTCCATACTGAGTGTTCAATAAGTGAACAATTGTGATTGCTATTTAATCAGCCACATAATAAGATAATTGACTACGTGAATGTTAAGAAAGAGGTGATGACTTTCTTTCCCTGCTTTTATTTTCTACAAATGTTCCCTCTGAGCTCACACTCTAATGACAGAGGCTATGGCAACATCCATTTTCTCATCTTGTCTCCATCTCTCCCAACTATAATCCACCTGCCATACAATGGTTTTATTAAAAGGGTTGTGATCATTCTCTCCTATGGAAAGTAACTTCAGTAGACATTCATTACCTTCTGGGTCAAGGCTAGACCCCCCAAACCAGCCATTTCAGGCTTTTTCTGTTTTCCAGGCTTACAGTTCATACTCTCTTATCAGGGTCTATACTCGCCCACCTACCCACTGGCTGCCTCACTCTCCCCTTCTTGCATGTAACATTGACCTTTCTATTGGCAAACTTTTGCAGGTTATTTCTTTTTCCTGGACTGCCCAGGCCTCATCTCTATGGAAATCTGTAGAAGTCCAGTCAAGTGATGCCTCATTGCAGTTTCCCTGATTCCTCTGGAAAGAGCTGTTCCCTCCCTTTCCTCTGTATTTATGCCTGTTTTGTAGGTCTGTCTGCCTACCTCCAAGTCCATGGTGTCGAGGTCAGGGACTGTATTAATTCAGCACTGTGCCTGGCACTGAGTGCTGAAGGAATGAAGGATGGATGGATGGATGGTGGTGGCAGATGGATGGATGTTGACCATTTGAGGCTGACAGAGGATTTCTTCTGGATCAGTAAGCTTGTCCCTGGGTACCCCAGAGGAGGGTTGAGAGGCCAGTAAGTTGCTGCTGCTGGTCTACCCGCTCTGTGTACCCACATAGATCTCCAGTATTGATTCCCTTTGCTGAGCTGACATATTTCTGGAAATAGGAAAAAGGGATGAGAAGCTACTCAAGAGTCAGCCCAGAGTTCTGGGAGCAATACTTGGATCAGGGGACTTAGCTTGTTTATCCTTAAGACCGGATTCACTAATGAGAAGCCCATGGCAGCACCATTTTTGGGCCCCATCCAGAGGAACTTTTGTCTACCCTCTGGTGAATCTTAAGTGTCTGGGACAGTAAACTGGCAGAACTGGGGGCTCAGCGCCACCTGCTGGTCACAGAGAAGACCTACCTGATCCCAGAAATCAGGCCTGCTAGGTTTTCCACTCGAGAGAGCCCCAGCCTTAAGGCTTAGTTTAGCGAGGAACTGGAAAGTTCCAGGCATTGAGAGAGCAGAACAACTAATCCTTCCTTAACCCGTCCCACCCCTCTGATGTTCTTGTATTTTTTTAATAAATTTTTTTCTCAGCATCATTGTAAAATTAATTTTGAGATTATTAACTGGACTTTTTAATGAACAGATTGAGGACATGTATTACAAAGACAATAATTTTAACTTATATTATGTATATATATATATATATATATTTTTTTTTTTTTTTTTTTAAGGAAAGGTGTTGACAGGAAAGAAAGTGATCAGAGGCGGGCAAGCAGGCAAGAAGAGAGAGGAGGAAGAAACTATTTTATTTAGTTGTTCATCTTGGTGGTTCCCACTGGCCCTGGGATGTGAGCCTGAGACCTTGGAATGTATTTGGACTGTACTCACCATCTACCCCACAAGGCACACCAATCGGTTTAAAGTTAATAATTATCGTGCACAATGTAAACACTTGGAAAAATTACTTTACAAGAAGATTAAAATACAGATGATTCAGAGGCCCATAATCCAGCCCCAGATGCTCTTGCTCCCTGGAGGTACTCCTCCCAGTTGGTTGCCCCTCTCTTTAAGGCACTGGCCTCTTCATTTTTTTTTTTCTCTGAAAGGAAGTTCCAGGCAGGAATGACGACAAGCAGGCAACAGGCAGGAAGAGAGAGGAGGAAGAAGCACTTTATCTCATTTTTTTATTTAGTTATTCACATTAGTTGTTCCCCCAGACACAGGGCACGAACCCAGGTCCTTGTGGGATGTATGTGGACTGCACTCCTATGGAGGCAGTTGACACAATCCCCACTCTACCAGGGCACATCAGCACTGGCCTCTAACTCCTTTTTAAACTGGACCAGGAAATGTTCCCTGTGCTCCCCTCAGCCCCACAGCAACTTCTTTGAGAACTTTGTTTCTGATGTTCTGCTTCCAGGACAGCTGGGCATCACGTGTGAGCGGATTAAGCAGTTCAAACCATCCACACTCGTGTAGAGAACTGGCTCTCCACCAGCCCATCCCTGCCCCCGAAAGGAGAGGAAAGTACCTCTTGTCACTGTGGTACAGTTCTGTGGGAGGTACTGTCTTCTGAGTCTGCAGATGAGGAAACAGAATCAGAAGCGGTGCAAACTTGCCAAGATCTCACAGAGAGCAAATAGCAGACCCTAGCTTGGGCCTGATTCTCTCATGCTGAAGCCCTGCTCCTTTCCCCCGGCTGCACAGTCCCAGTGGCCCACGCTCCAGCTGTTCCTAGGAGTGCTTACCTTGTGCTACATGGAAAATCTACCACAGGGAGACAGAAGTCTCTAGAACAAGAATAAGAGGGAAAGTTAACTCAGGAAGTTCTGGGACCTCCCTGAAGTCCCAGATTGGAGACTGACCTCTGGCTCAGCAATGGTGATAGCCTATTATGTCCAAAATATCCAAGGAGCCAGATCTCACCTGTGTGCATGATAAGCCCTCCATCTTCTCCATTCTTGCAGGAGGACTGGGGCCATCCTTCCAGACCATCCTCCCCCTAGTCAGTCAGATGGCAAAGGAGCTTGATGGGACACATCTGCCACCCCTGTTGGTTTCCAGTTAACACAGGTGGTGTGACATGTCCTGGGCTTTAGTCCTGAGTTCAAGAGACTGTAGTACAATTCTGAGAAAGTCTCAGCAACCCCAATGAGGAACTCCAAAGACCCCTGCCTTGCTTAGCTCAGTGCTACAGCCCAGTGAGAGGATAGCATAAAGTCTAATACTGAAGGAGCTCCTGAGATGCCATAGTTGGAGCATGTTGGCTGAGTCTACTTTTCACAATAGGTTTACTATGGAATAGCATCTCAGCAGCACCTCTCCATGGCTATCATACTTTCTGGTCAAACTCAGTTTCCTGAAGGGTTGTATCAGTTAGTTTTTGCTGTGTAACAAGGCAGCCTAAAATACAGTTGCTTCCAAAACTCAGTATGTTTTCTCATACGTTTGGAAGTTGCTCACATTTGCTCCCTGACAGGGAGTTGGGTGGCTGTCATCTGATGTAGCCCCACCTCCATGAGGGCACCTAGCTCTAGCTCCCAGTCTTTCATCTTGTAGCAGGCTAACTTGGATGTGTCCTCTCACAAACATCAGGAGCACAAAAGAAAACAAAAGAAGCACACCGGGCCTCTTGAGGCCTAGACTTGGAACCAGCCTGCTTTCATTTCTGTCTCATTCTTTGGGTGAAGGCAAATCACAAGGGTGAGCCTGACATTAAGGAGCAGCTCTTCATCTGATGACACCACGACATTACACGGCAAAGGCTGTAGACGTGGGGCAAGATGAAGGATTAGAGTCAACACTGCAAACCACCACAGAATCCAAGCAAATTATGAAGTCGTCGGTCTCCTTCAATACATTTCATTGTTGAATGTCAAGCGATATTCAACACCTGGATATCAGAAGCCAGAAGAAAACAAGATATATGAGAACAATCACAAATAGCACAAGAAACATTTGAAACCACATTATATCCAAGTTTCTCACTGGTTTAGGTCCAATGAAGAGTGTGAATCCCATGAATCAGCTGGCTGGCTTTAGAGAAGCCTTTTTAACCTCGATTAATTGATTGTTCTGTTTTCCCTAAGGCATTTATAATAAGAAGCACTAGCTAGTGCACAGACTCTGCCTTGGCAGGGCCATAAATAACGGAGGGCAATATCATTATCTAGAATCATTTTACCAACATGTTTACACTGGTCTCTTGGGCTTCTAAAGCTGTTTTATTAGCTATTTGGGGGCAGAGTCAGGGTAAAAATATTTGGAAACATTTTAATTTTGAAACACCTAATGAGAGCTAAAAATATTGACAACATATGAGCAACTGGGGGAAAGAATTCATCATACCTTGAACCACGGCAGCACACTAATCTCAGATGGTGTTGTTTATAAACCACTCCGTCTGAGGAGATTTGTTAAAGCAGCCTAACAGAGACACATACATATCACCAAGGCAAACCTCTTATACACACAAAGCATATTTTAATTTCATATTCCCCAGCCCCACCATGCCTTTACACGGCACCCTATCCCTTATTTCCAAACACAATTCTCCCTCCAGGACCATCCCAGTCCACATCTGCCAGGGCCCCTCATCAGTCCCTGCCCTCTTTGCTCCTCTCAGTTCATACAGGCCAATGCATTTGACCAACAGGGTCATCCCCACTCAGGACCACAACTATCACCAGGGAAACCAGAACGTAAGCTCAATGAAACTCACCCCATCAACAGGAGGGGCTCTAGCGAATTGTGTTATCCTAAGATAAGGGTCCAGAATGTCTGGAGAAAGAAAGTCCTGACCAAGCAGCCATGGCCTCCTCTTCTCAGCACAACCATAAAACAACTGCTAACTCAGCTGCTCTCAGCCAATCGTTTGCAGTGGTCCGGAGCCTGATCAGATATGTTGCTGGCAGGGCAGAGTCCCTGGCCTCAGAAAGACCTTATTTTGGGGTACATGGAGAGGACCCTGTCTGCTTTCTCCTAGCAGCTAGCCAGCAAGCTTCCTAGTCTAAGCCACATAGACCATATCACTTAAATTGCCACAGAGCCTGTCACCAGTCTCCACCACTGAGACCATCTGCCCTGGCTTTGGCCCTGGTCTGGACTGCTGATTCCAGGACTGATGAGCTCGGCCAGACCAAGCGCTCTTTGCTTCCCCATTGGTCCCTCATCTTCCCTTAGAATGCCTGGAAACAAAAGTTTCATGTTATACTCAAAGTGATGAGTAGGGGAAATGGCCAGAAGGGTGCTTACCGATCACAGTCAGGTGGAGTTGAGCCTCTAGAAAGTGTGCAAGTGTCACACCTGGATGGTCACATTGTCTTCCCGGGAGGGCCACAGCCTCAAGCTGTTAGTGCCATCGTCATTTTCACCGTGGGATAACGTCCTCAGAGACCTCATTGCTGGGAGCCTTCTGTTCCACTTAACGTTATGTCAAACCCACTTGCTGTACAGTAAAGAACCTTCATTCTCATTCACCTCAGATTGTTCCAGAAACAAGCTGCTGAATAGGGAATAAATCATTCTTTGAGAGTGGGTAAGGACTAGTTTATTATCAGTCCAAAGCCTGGCTTACGGCAAGTCTTCGGGAAAAGTGAGTGAATTGAATGGGACTCCACTTAGGCTAAATATGCTAGGTATGCTGGTCCCAGAGCCAGCAGAGGAGATATGCTATACATCTCAGCAATTTTGTAAAGCTACTTTGTATTCTAGACATCTTTGAGAACCTAAGAAAGCCTTAGAACTGCTAGGGAGAGACTGAACTGCTACCAGTTTCCATTTTTCAATGACACATCCAAATTGAAGCTAGGTGTCCCAACTCCACTGCAGCTAAACGTAGCCATGTGAACGTGGGGTCTGGTCATTTGGATGTTATCATCAGAAATGGAGACCAACTTCCAAGAAGCATCCTTAAAAAGAAAGTATCTTAAAGAAAAGGACCATGCCTTCGCTCCTGTTTTCTGTGTCCTTCCTGAAGAATGGTTGGGATTCCATGGCTAGAGAGAGAGAAGTCATTTCCAAACACAGGGTGGAATCCACATGCTAAGATGACAAAGTGACAGGATAAAACGACCCTGGGTCCCAGATGACAGCACTGCCTTGCTTGCCTTGAGTTGGCTACATTTGTGTGAAAATAAAAATAAGCTACCTTTTAAAAGCCACTGCTGACTTCTGGCTTCCCCTTTGACTTATAAAGACCTTGGGAGTTATCCCTCTTATTCTCACAACAAGAAAAAAATTGATTTTTTTTAGAATTATTTTTATTTATTTAGAGGAAGGAAGCAAGCAGGAATGAAGGCAATAGCAGGCAAGCAGACAGGAAGAGAGAGAAGAAGTGTTCATTTATCATTTAGTTGTTCATGTTAGTTGTTTACTCCTTTTCTGGCCCATGAACCTGTCCTTGAACCTTAAGGACTACACAACGTGGAGCTGTAGACAACTGCTAGGCCACCAGGGCACACCGGGGCTGAATATTTTTATTTTTCTTAACTCCATCAGAGAATGAAATGACAGGGCAAAATGTCACCCTGAAAACTGGAGAGAGAGGTAGATTGAGAATCACAGTTCAGATTGTATCACCTTAAGCAGAAACTGCTGGAGGCATAAACTGGCAGGAATACTCACGTAGTAGCTCTGATAAAGTGCTGGAGGATGAGTGCGGAGCAGCTTGAGAGTAAAAAAACTCCTGGGGAAGCAGTTTTAGGGTGGCTAACACACTTCCCTGGCTTTTAACTCCATGAACCCCACCAAGCTCTCAAGGGAAATGTCAAGAAAAATCCTCTCCTGTTTTGGGCAGGGGGAGAGGAGACGTAACCACTTAAAAGCAGACTGAGTGTGTTCTCTATTCAGCATAAGGATGTTCTCAGTGAAAAATACTTTGCCAGACTCTTATCTAACCGAGGGAAGGATGATTAGCCAGTCCCGGCCCTCCCTAGCCTTCTTGTGTCACCTAGAAAGAAAAAGGTTAAGAAACACTTCTGAAGGTCACTTCCTAGGGATTCAGGCCACTCAAAGAGTGAGATTTAATCATAAGATTATAGACTGCTTCCACTGCTCAACACTTTACCACCATTTCAGACAGTTCTTCAGTATAACATCAGTAGATTACAACTGCATGAGCTACTAAAATACACATTCAATTTGAGACAGAGTCATAGGGAAACTGAGAAAATAGGGAAGGGGGTGGGGAAAGATGCTGAGATACTAGACGCAACAAGGTCTCTGGCACCTGCAGCGACAGCATTAACATTAAACACAACTAGATCACCGTGGAATCGATCCAATCTCAATAAACAAAAAATTGTTGGAAAAATTCCAAATCACTTGGAGAATAAACCACACATTTCTGAACAACACATAGGTCAAAGGAAAAAGCTGCAAGAGAAAAATTTTAATATTCTAAATTAATGAAATGAAAATATGACAATTTGTGGGATACAACAAAAGCAACACAAAGAGAGAAGCTTAGATATCATTGAAAACATATATCAGGAAAGAAACAAATTTAAAATCAACAATCTTAATTCATAATCTTCCACATTCAGAAGCTAAAGAAAGAAAATCAATTTAAGCTTAAAGCAAACAGAAGAAAAGAAATAACAAAAATCAGAGCAGAACTCAATGAAATTGGAAACAGGAAGTCAAAGAAGAAAAATCAATATAATCAGAAACTGACTGAAAAGATTAATCAAATTGACAAGCTTCTAAGCAGGCTAACCAAGAAAAAAAGACAGATGACACAAATTATGCTATTATAAATGAAAGAGGGCTCATCATGCCATAGAATATGAAAGAATAATAAAAAATATCATAAATTTCACTTTGTCCACCAGTTTGAAAACTTTAATGGATCAATTATTTTAAAGAATTATCAAAATTCATACAAAAAGAAATGGTATTTTGAGTAGGGCTATATCTATTCTATTAAGCATATTAATCAATAACTAATAACTGTCAAAAAAGAAAGCACAGACCTATATAGTTTCATGGGTGAGTTCAACCAAATATTTAAGGAAGAAAAACGATAATAAGTTTTTATCATTTCTCCCAGCAAACAGAAGCATCTTAACTCATTCTGAGTTCAGCAATAAACTAATACCAAAATCAGCTAAAGACATTTTAAGAAAGGAAAACTGCATACCAGTTGCTCTCAATAAACCAAATACAAAAATCCTCAAAAAAAATATTAGCAAATAGAATCCAACAAAGAATAAAAATAATTATACACCGCAACTAAATAGGATTTATTCCAGGTGTGCAAGGTTCACTCATCATTCAGAAATCAATCAAAATCAACTGTAATCCTTCACATTAAGAAAAATCATATGATCATATCAATTGGTGCAGAAAAAGCATTTGGCACAATTCAATACCTATTCATGTTCAAAACTCTCAGCAGGTGCTCCCTGGTGGAACAGGGGTTGCGCGCAGTCCACATACATCCCAGGGTCCCCTTGTTCATGTCCTGTGGCCGGAGAGATTGACCAAGGTGAACAACAAAGTAAAAATGAATACAATTTTTCTTCCTCCTCTCTCTTCCTGCCTGAATCTTTCCTTTAAAAAAGAAAAATAAATAAAAATTAAAAACTCTCAGCAAGCTAGGAATAAAAGGGAACCTGATAAAGGACATCTATCCAAAAAATCTATAGGCACCCTGTGGTAGAGCAGAGGTTGGGTGCCGTCCACATACATCCTGAGGTCCCTGGATCATGTCCCAGGACCAGTAGGAACAGCCAAGATGGACAACTAAGTAAAATAAATAAAGTGCTTCTCCCTCCTCTCTTCCTGCCTGCCTCTGCTTGCCTTGATTCCTGCTGCACCCGCCCTTCAAAAACAACAACAACAAACCCTACTTAATGATGGAAACTTAGAACAAGAACAGAGAAAGGATGCCCCCAACCACTCATATCCGTGCTGGAATTGAAGCCCAGCTACTATAAAGGGACAAAAAAGGGAAATAAAAGTTATAGAGATTGAGAAGAAATAAAACTGCCTTTGTTCTCAGACAACATGGTTTATGTAGAAAAACTAAAGACTTAACAAAAAGAAAATGTGTTTAACCCTAGAACGAATAAGTGACTACCACAAGCTGCAGGGTACAGGTTTAAAATACAATGGTCAATTGCTATACTACATTCTAGCAATAAACAAATGGAATTTGCAATTAAAAATACAATAACATTTACACTAGCATTTCCTCCTTTCCCCCCTAAAAAATACTTAGGTATAAATCTAACAAAAGATGAACAGAATCTATTTGAAGAAAACTAAAAAACTCTGATGAAGGAAATCAAAGATCTAAACAAATGAAGAACCATTTTGTGTTCATGGACAAGAAGATTCAATATTATCAAGATGTAAATCCTTCCCAACTTGATCTATAAATTTAATACAATTCTAATAAAAATTCCAGCAAGTATTTTGTGAATATAAGCAAACAAATTCTGCATAACAAAGGTTATGCAGAAAGCAAATAGGCCAGAACAGCTGACACAATGCTAAAGAACAACAAAGTTGGAGGACTGTCACAACTTGACTTCACAATCTACTATAGGGACCTCTGTGGCTCTCAGGCAGCTAAGGTGCAGGCCATGTAAAGCCAAGAACACGGTTCCAAGACCTGAGACCAAGGGCAGGGCAAAACAAACAAACAATAACAGCAAAAAACAAACAAACAAAAAAACCACTATAAACTACAATCATCAAAATATCAAGGTATCAGGGAAAGAACAGACAAAGGTCAATAGAACAAAATTGAAAACCCAGCAAGAGACCCAAGCAAATATATTCAAACAAAAGCAATTCAATAGAAAAAGGGCAGTGTTTTCAACAAATCGTGTTAGAACAACTGGACATCCATATGCACAAAAATGCATATGAAATCTAGACACAAATCTTAGACTTTTTACAAAAATCAACAGAATAGGTCATTTCTCTAAATAAAAAATTACTGAATTTCTAATTGAAAGCCTAGAAGAAAATCTCAGTAATGCTGAGTTTAGTGATGAGGCTTTAGATACAATGCCAAAAGTATGACCAACGACAGAAAAGTATTGCTAAATTGGACTTTATTAAAATTCAGAACTTCTGCTTCGTAAAAAGTATTATTAAGAAAATGAAAAGACAAGTCACAGACGAGGAGAGTATTTGCAAAACACTTCTGAAAAGGACTTGCATCCAAAATATACAAAGCACTCTTAAAACTCAACAATAAGAAAGCAAAGAATCCAATTTAAGTATGGACAAAGAGCTAATAGCTATCTCACAAAAGAAGACATATGGATCGCAAATAAACGAATGAAAAGATATGCAACATCACATGTCAGTAGGGAATTGCAAATTAAAACAATAAATGAAGTGTCTATGCCCAAATCTTGGTTTCTAATGTTCTCTGATAAAAAGGAATGAGGGGAAATTCTTGGAGAATTCTTAGGGGTGATCTTGGAACCTCTTGTACTGCCAGAAAGTAAGAAAGTATCTAAAACAAAACTAACCCCACAACGATAAGGACATGTCAAAGGGAAAGAAAAACTGCGAAAACTCCCAATAAGCAAAGCTGGACTGTTTGAGTGACTGTATAAGAGTATAACTCAAAGTATGAAATAAATATCCTTGAGTCTCCATACTGATATAAACAAATGATTCAACTGATTAATAAGTAGAAAAGGGAAAATCTACTGCGCAGAAATCTCCCCCAAAAGCTATGTAGCTGCTCCATCCTAGAGCAGGGAGCATAATTTCCCAAAGCTTAAGTGAGGGCTGCTTAACAGGGACTTCCTTTCAAAGAGACCGGTATGAAAAGGAGAGAAGATTTACAGTGGAGAACCCGAAAAACACCCCTTCAGCTAACTGATCAAAGCAACACCAACAGTCAAAACTCATGTGATCAGATGTGATGTAGTAAAAATGGAACTTTATCACTAGGATCTTCCTCCCCGACACCCATAACTCCAGTCTAATCATGAGAAAAATATCTGACAAATTCCAAGAGAGTGGCATCCTCCAACATACCTGAGCATTATTTCCCAAATTAGTCAAACATATTAAAAACCAGGCAAAACCAAGAGATGGTCGCAGTCCAGAGAAGCCTTAGAACAAATGACAGAGTTGTGAGAAAACAAATTTCAGTTCTTTAAGTTACCCCGTCAGTGGCATTTTGTTATGGTAGCTCTGGCCAACTAGCACACGTCTCAAGCTCATCCTCATATTATCAGACACACAACAGAAGAAAGCGGGGCTCAGAGAGGTGTTTGGGGGATATTGTTGTGAGTCTTGACTAAGCACCTATCTCACAACAGCCCTTATCTAGGCATTGTCACATGTAACTTAGGAAAATCTCAAAACACTATCATCTCATTTTGTACCTGGGGAAACAGATAGAAGATGTGAGGTGGCCAGCCCACTGACTCAGTTTGGAAGCAGCAAGGCTGGAATAAGATTTAGATCTGTGGAGCCAGAGCTCAACACCTCTTTTCCTTCTTCCCCTTTCCAGAGGTCCCACTGACTGTCTACACCCTTAGCCAAGTACATAATAATTATTATGTCTGTCTTTTACTGAGCACTTGCAGTGGGTCAAGGACCATGCTAAGCATTTTACCTGTAATTTGTATAGACTCTTACCCACAAGAGATTCTCTTAGGTAAGTACTATTACCTTTGTTTAACAGGAAGGGTATTGAGGTTCGAAATGATTAATAACTTACCCAAAATTCTCCAGCTGTTCTAGAAGCCTAGGACTCAAATCCGTGATCTGACTTCTAGGACCATGCTCTAAACCTCTGCTCTACCTGGCACATCCACAACTCTGCCCCCACACTCTGGGAACCACAGGGAGCTCTGACACTCACCCACAACCTCTAGTCAGGCCACCTTGCATGGGTCCTCTCCTGCTTTGGTGAGCTGGACTCCAGGCAGCTGCAGTGAGGCTTCCTCCCTCTTTAGTCTCCATGGAGATACAATGGCCCCAGGTCAGAATGTCATCTGGTGGGCTCCAAAAAATTCAAATAGCTTGACCTCTACTTCAGATACCTGATGCTTCCAAAACCAGGTGACACCCATACTCTTGCTGTCCAGTTGTAGACAACTACAGACCTTGCATAGGACAGTGGTACTGTCATTCAGGAGCACAATGAGTCCTCCCTGCCATCTGAACTTCCAGAAAACCTGTAGCAATGAGAGAACTCAGTTATGGGAAACCTTAGGGAAAAAACAAAGGCCTGGTACTCTCAAACACAGCCTTGACTTGGAAATAATTTCCTTTAGGGAATGGGGAAGGGCACGGGTCTCAGGTACAGAGGACCTTAGTTCTTGATTCCTTACTAATCCACCTAAGAGCCTCTAACTTTATTTTTTTTCCAAGATTGCTTTGGCTATTTTAGGTTACTTGAAATTTCAGAAGATTTTAGATCCATCTGTCAATTTCTACAAAGAAGACAGTAGTGATTCTAATAGGAATTGCATGGATCTGTAGATTTATTTGAGGGTATTATTATCTTAACAATGTTGTCTTCTAATCCATGAATATGTTTTTGGGATGTGCTATGAACTGAATGTTGAATTCATGCATTGAGGCCTAATCTGTAGATTAGGTATTTGGTGGGGAAGGGGGCGTCTTTGGAAGGTAATTACATCATGAGGATGGAGTCCTCATGAATAGTATTTGTGATGAAAGAAATCTTCCTCCCCCCCCCAACCCCTCCCTCCGGAAATAGCAAGGAGTCCATCTATAAGACAGGAAGAAGGCTCTTACTAGGAATCAAATTAGCAAACATCTTGATCTTGGATTTCTCAGCCTCTAAAAATATGTGAGAAATAAATTTCTATTGTTTAAGTCACTCAGTCGAAAGAATTTGTTATGGCAGTTGAAGAAGACTAAAACCAGATGTATTTTCATTTCATTTATTTAGATCTTAAAATAAATTTTTTGACGGAAAGGTGCAGGTAGGGATGAAGGAGAGCAGGCAGACAGGCAGGTAGGAGGAGGAAGAAGGGAGAAGCACCTTGTTTTTATTTAGTTGTAAATTGCTCACCCAGGATGTGAACCCAGGTCCTTGAGATATATGTGGCCTGTGCTTCAGCCAGAGGCAGTGATCAAACCGTTGTTTCCCTGGGGTGCCCCTTATGTTTCTTTAAAAATTGTTTTATAGTTTTCAGAGTATATGCTTTGGTTTCTTTTGTTAAATATATTCCTAAGTATTTTATTGTTTCTTGATGGTATTATAAATAGAAAAGTTTTTTTAATTGTTTTTGACTTTCTCATTGCAAGTGTATAGACATATACCATTTATTCTTTTTATTTCCATTTCTCTCTCCTATCAAGCAACTATTCAAAGATGTTTAATCTCTGTATTTTAATTCTCTTTAAAATTGTGTCTTATTTTATTTCTCCAACTTCTGGGAATGATATTGTTAGTTATACAATAGACCTCTCTGTCCCCAGTTCTGCATCCACTGACACCGCCGACCAAGGGTGGAAAATAGATATGTAGTTAGCATATGATGGGTGTGAACACATACAGACTTTCTTTCTTGCCATGATTCTCCATAGTATAACAACAAATTGCATAGCCTTTACATTGTATTATAAGTACTCTAGAGATTAAAGTATATAGGAGGGTATTGTGTAGGTTATATGCATACACCACATCATTTTATAAAGGGTACTTGAACACTGGCGGATTTGTTGTTGGGGGTGCTTGTCCTCAGAACCCAGGATAAGGAGACCACGGACTGCTAGTGTTTCTTCCCTCCACACATCTGCTGTGTACAGCCAGATCATGGTTTGAAGTTGCTGCGCCCCAACACTCCACAGTGAGCAGCCATATCTGTTCATCTGTAGCTTCCCTGAGGGACCTGGAGATGATCCCCTAGAATCCCACAACCCCCGACTCCCCACCCCGATCACCACCACTTGGCATCGCCCAGCCTGTTCCGGCCAGGTGAATAAGGGTCACGTGACAACTTGTTTTCTGTTCTCTGGTGAGTAATGAGTTTAAATATCTCTTCATATGCATTTTTCCTTCTTGGTTTCCTGTTGGACAATCAGTCAGAAGCATGTCTTTCCACGCACTGCAGAAAGTGAGGGTGAAAGCACTCCTCTCACACTCAGTAAAGGCTTTAACAAAGCCAAGATGCCTCACTGACATGCAGGTGAAGTCTTTTTTTTTCTTCCACCTCCCCAGTTTTCTTCTCATACACCAAGGAAGGCACAAACTTGAAGGAGGCTCAGTCTCGGGCGCTTACAAAGTGCCATCTCTGCACATGGTAGACCGACATGTGTCATTTTGAACCAATCAAGCAGATTTCACAAAGGAACATTCAAGAGCCTGGGCCCTTTTAAAGTAGCCCCAGGCAGCCGAGGACCTCAGAAGGGCCTTTGGAGGTCGCTGATCACTGACAGGCTGCCTGGCGCCAATCACAACTCCCTTTCCTCCAAACCTCTCCGCAAGCTCCTTGGGTGGGCAGTGTGTGCGCCTCCGGACCAGCACCAGCACCAGCACCAGAAGCAGCCGCTTGACGGCCCACGATGCACGGCCTGCTGAGTCTCCGTGAGGTCCATGGCCCTGCCTGGCTGGGGTCACCTCCATCATCTTAGAAGTTCCTCTTCGTGGTGATGAAAGTCAGAAGAATTGCCTGGTGGCGCATTTGCACATCCTGGGTCTTTGGGTCCTCTGCAACTTTGCGAGGTCGTTGGTTAGCCTCCTTTCCACAGGACGAAGCCAGGGCACGAGCACGGGGCGCCTCTCGTTCTCTGTGTAACCTGAGGCCAGGCTCCCACTCACTGAGATTAGGGAATGCAGTGAAAGACCACTGGTTCGGGGTGATTGCTCTTAACATGGACGTTTTATTTGTTTGGTTTTTGTTGTCGTTTCCTTTTTTTAACGCAACGTACAGGCAGGAATGAAGATACGTAGCCAGCAGGCAGGAAAAGAGAGGAGGAGGAAACACCTTCAGCGTCTATCTTTGTTTTTCCCTTGGCCCAGGTCTTGAACCTGGGACTTTGGGATGAATGTGGATGACGCCGGTGTACTAAACGGCTAGGTCACCAGGGCAGGTCTGACTACAGACATTTAAACTTTAAATTTCTTGAAGATGACAAACTTATTTAAGCCAAAAGTTACATTCTGTTTCTCTCTCCATGTATTTTTTTTTTTTTTTTTTTTAATTTTTTAATTTAAAGGAAAGACGCAGGCAGGAATGAACACAAGTAAACAGCAGGGAAGAAGAGAAAGGAGGAAGAAGCATTCATTTTCTTTAGTTGTTCGTCTTGATTGTTCCTCCCAGGCCTGTGACACAAGCCCAGCTTGTTGGAATATAGGTGGATGGCACCAGAAGCAGAGGACATTATAACTACTCCACCAGGGCGCACCTGGACCAGTTTTACTATCAATTTAATTGCAAAGTTCAGAACACAAGTAGCATTGCTATTAGTATAAATGCACACACCTCTTTCCCCAGCATTTTGTATTCCAGTAGTCTTACTGATCCTACTTCATTTTTTCCTCTCATATCATTAAAGAGTGTAATCTACTGAACACCAGAGGAAGACCTTGTATGCCAGCTGCTGATTGTGGAACAGTGAGCAAGTTACCTTCACACCCCCATCCTCAGCTTCCACTTCTCTAAAATTGAGAGTAAAATATTCCTGTCCTGGCGACTGCAAGGATGGTAGAATCAGGCTGACTGTGGAGCAAATCCCCAGTAAAGACAGACTGACTGGCATAGTGAATTAAGAGTTAGTGTTACTGCGAGTAACTAAGCAAATATTGACACTCTCACTTAACTGCAGATCAAACAGTACGCAGCGTGGAAAGAGCACAGAACTGAGTGGTGGGCCGGCTGCCCACAATGACACCAACCAGCTGAGGGGCCTTAAGAAGGTCACACTTCTAACAAGTAGAGATCTGCAAGGATAGGCCCAGCTACAGAATTCTGAAATCCTAAATTACACCTTTTCTTAACTGCTGCCTCTGCCAGGAAGCTTATGTAAGAGAAATTCTCTTCTGGTATTTCTGACATTAAATAACATCCCAGTTAAAATATATGACTACTTGCTTAGAATAATGATTCACAAGTTGAGACCTACATATCATGATGTAAAAAATTAGAGAAAATACCTCAAAAAGTAGAGAGTAAAACCGGCACATTTCAACACTTCATTAGCCTTTAAAAATAAATTTAAAATGTGTGAAACTTCAATATGTTATCATTTTTACCAGCTTCATATCTATGTAATTCCTGTTCACACACAAAGTATGTCTTCTCATTCTCTTGTTTTTCATTCAGCCCCCAAGCACACAGTACAAGCTTTACATATGCCTCTGAAATAAATGGGAATATATTCTTAGGAGTTTGTGGAAGGCTCTGATTTAGCATTGTCCTTTATTGCTGTACTGTGTTGAGACATGGTACTTAAATTCCGATTAACATTGACATCATTTACATCAAATTTGCATTTGGAATATCACCTAAAATTTATAACCATATTTAAAAACACAAAAACATTCAACAAAATAATCAGAATGATGAAGAATAGATAAATACATAAGGATATGCACACAAGGACAAGATGGTGGAGACCACTACTTGGCAAACCAGTATCTATTTTCCCCTTCTTCCTTCAGAAAGTCACTGATTTTTTCTGAACATAGGGATATCCAAAATAAAAGATTACATTTCCTTAGCCTTTATTATAGCTAATTTTTGTGGCCATATGACGAAGTCCCAGCCAAAGTAATATAATTTGAAATGTTTTGTGTGATTTATGGAAAACATCCTTAAAGGGAGGGATGTATTCTTTTTTTTAAGCCCTTCCTTCTACTGACAGGAATGCAGCTATAATAGCTAGAGCTTGAGCAGACATCTTGGACCACAGTGTAGAAGCCAGACATTTGGACAATGGACAGCAAAATCGAGGACAGCTGGGTGCTCTCATTACTACAAACAGTAAAAGAAGTGGGGCTAGTTTTGCTTGGAGTTCACTGGAGGTTTAAGATATGATACCAGTTTTTAAATCTCTGAGAAGTCAACACTCAGTATGAGCAGACAAATTACATGATGCTTTGAAGGCAGAAGTAAGGTTCCCATGTAGACTGTATGGAGAGACAGATTTCTACTCAGCATAAGAAAAGCTTTTCTATTCAAGGAAAGGGCCATTTCAGGCCATCCCATAGCAACTACTGATTGAATTCTACTTAGTATGACCTGAGCATAATGGATGAATGAAACATAATCCTTAGACTCAAAAGAACTTGACCAGACCACTATTGTTGCTCAAAGTGGCTATGATAAAAGATTTTTTTTTTAAAGTTCAACCCTTTGAGAATTGATATTTTACAAAATATAATGAAAACAAACTAGAAAAATGAAATAAAAAGCTATAAAAATATAAGCTCCTAATTTTTATTATTAAACAGACATTAAATTACTGTTAAATTGATATGAAAGTTTCCAAAGACATAATTTCAATTTCTGTGTTGACTGCCTCACTCTTGGGTAACACCTATCTATAGACAGCACCAGTCAGAGACCATACTTTGAGAAACACTGGCTAGACAATTTCAAATTGAGGGTCATTTTATAAAGCGCTGACCCATACTGCCTACAAATGTCAATGTCGTGAAAAATAGAAGCTGAAGAACTAGTCCAGACTAAGGGAAATGAAAGACTTGACAACTAAATACAAAACTTGATTTTGGATTAATTCCTGATCACAGGGGGAAAAATACTATAAAGGAGAGCATTGAGACAATTGATAAAATCTAAGTAAGGACTATGCATTAAGATGAACAGTATTGTAACAATGTTAAATTTCCTAAATTTGATCATTGCAAGACGGTGATCCCAAGGTCCAGGGTTCAAGACCCGAGGCCAGGGTGAACAACAAATGAGAACAACTAAATAAAAAAATAATAAACGAAGCTCTTTCTCCTCTTCTCTCTTCCTTCCTCCCTGTTTGCCTACACACCTTCATTCCTGCCTGTACCTCTCCTTTAAAATAAAAAAAAATGTCCTTGTTCTTAGATGTTCACTCACATATTTAAAGGATCACAATGTCTACAACTTAATTCTAAAATTCTACAGTTTAAAAAAAAGAATTATATACAGAGAAAGTGCGCTTGAACACAAATGTGGCAAGATACAACCAACTGACAAAGCTAGGGGAAGTACATACTAGAATTAGTTGCACTATTCTAACCTTAGAGGATAGGGTTGGTTTTTTTTCAAAGTTGATATGAATACATACAGCTAAATGCAATGTATGTTCCTGGATTGAATCAGTCTAGAAAAAGTATATTAGTAAGATAACTGGCAAAATTTGAAAATCAGGCAATAGCATTGGATCAATGTTGATTTTATCATCTTAATAGCTTTACTGTAGTTATGTAAGATGTTAACATTCCGGTGAAGGGCATATAGGAATTCTTGGTACTACTTTTTTGCAAGTTTCTCCGAAGTATGAAATTTTTTCAAATTGAAAAGTTAGAAGAACATGGAAACCCCTATAGTCTACAACTTTTAGACTTTTCCCTCTAGATTCTATGAGGGGAAAAAATAATATGCCATATATATTTGATTCTAATTGCATATTTTTTTGCCATTTTCAGTGTTCCCGAAAATCAATGTGGCTTACTATTGAAAGTGGCTAGGATTTACCCGAGAAGATAGCTGCTAAGTACAATAGATCACTTATTAAATTCTTAAAATTCTGTTATTTTGCTAGTCCCTTATTATGCATTTAAGATTCTCTAATAAATCGGTTTTTCACTCATTACTTCTCATTTTTAATTTTTTTAACTTTGCAAATAAATCTTATTATTCTTAATGTTTCTCACAAAACCTCGAGTAATTTGAGTGTGGCCTTAAATCAATGGCAGCTTAGAAGCAAGTAAATACAGTAGTTAAAGAAAGAGAACCAGGGTCCTAACTCCTGGTCCAGACTACTTTCCAGTGTTCCATCAGCATGGATTCTCAGTCATCGTGATATTTTCCTATTAAATGGTTCTTGAATTTAAGTAGGAATATATCCTGCATAATATATATCCTACACAAATGCTGGTGTGGGTGTGTGTGTGCACGCAGGCATGCATGCATGTAGCTATAAATCCTCTGAAGTAACATCTAAACCTCATACTACCCTCATAACATGGGTCGTTTCCTCCTAGTATGGCTTCTCTGATGTTAAAAAGATGTGGTTTTCCACATAATTTTTCAACGTGTTCCAAACTTGTCAGCACATTGGAATCACCTGGAGATCTTTTAAAAATTCCAAAGCCCAGAAAAGACTCCAGATGAATGATATCACAGTCTCTGGAAATGAGACCCAGACATCAGTATTTCTTGAAGCCCTCAGGTGATTCCCAAATGCAGACAAGCCTGGAAACCACTGTGACTCCCACTTCAGTGCTTCAACCAGAAGCAGGGAGTAGATAAAATATCTGCCCAGAAATGCTGGAAAAGAGTTCTCTCATTGATTGATGATCCCTGAGACTCTCTGGTTCTATAACGGTAGTGTTTTTTCAACCAGTCCATTTTCAATATTGTCGAATTTGTATTTTTCCCCAGAAAATTACAAGAAGTAGCATATTTTTCTGATTTTACATTTAATGGTATTAAAAATGAACCTATACAATTGATGGCTACAATAATATTTTCCAACAAACATTGCCCTGGAATAAATTTTGCATAGACTCATAGCAAATTCAAATATAGCAAATTTTATAAAGTGTATCTTCCTGATTACAAATTAAAATCCAATTATCTGCATTTTTACAAATAGTCCAAATAAGCCAAGAATTAAATCTAAGTACATATTAGACTAATAAAATTTCTTTCCAAAGTTTGAAATTAATAGAATACTTTTGGTCACATAGTTATAAAAGGTTACAGTTTTAATTCAACAACTGAAAATTTTTCAAAATCCCCCAAAATTACTAATAGTAAATAAAAGTTCTTTAAAATTCTAATTTTTAAATAGAATGTATAAATCATCATTATTAAATATTGATAAAATATGGGTTATGGAACACTAAGTTCCTTCATGAAAAGGAAATGCAATAAAGAAAAAATATTTCATGTTTTAATTCCAGAAGACAATTTTTTTCCAGGAGATAAAATGAATAATCTTCCTCTCCAACCTATTTTAGGCACAGGTTTACATGTATACACACACACATTCCTTTCAAAAATAAGATCTTTCAATGAGGGCGTATATAAATTAGCACACAGATATTTTGAAAGTTTTAAGGGCTTCTAACTTTCATGTGTGAGAAAAGACCTTGTGATTAACACCTTCAGAGAAACAAACACCTTCACTGAGAAAGAGCTCTTCCTTCCACTTTGGCTCCAGTACACCAGCCTCAAGGGTAATTCCATTCTTAAGCCTTGAAACGGAATAGAAAGGTACACATAGAACTATCTGCAAGTCACCAGAATCATTGCAACAGAATAAATCAATCACCCTGGGCATTAATTGGCTTCAAATTGTTGTCCTTAAAATACTTAAGCTTCCATTTTATATTTTTATATAAATCCTTTGAAAAAGAATCCTGTTTTAATAAAATCATCTCTACATCTTAATAATACAATGGACTCCCTTAAAGAAAAGATTAATAGTTTGGGATAATGAGTGAAGAGAATTCATTTGGGAGATCTGATAATAAGCCCCTTGAAGCTCCTGACTATGAAACTTTGACAACTGACAATGGTGCTGTAATATTCTATATCCCGCAAAGCTTCACCAACGAGTAAGGGGGTGCACTGGAAATACAATAGTGGAAAAGTCAATGATCAAATAGGAAAATGAGAAAATACAGAGAGAGAAATGACAATGGCTAAATTGACGGCCTGGTCTTTCTATTGAAAAAAGGTGGTGTTTTTTTTTTACACATTATGTAAGGGTACGAAAAGCTAAAGAACTGAACAAGGGCCATTCCTTAGAGTCTACTCTATAAGCTGACTCACTGTGCCAAAGGGAAGGACTCATAAGGCAGAGACTCCACTCATTAATTAAATATTTCTTCAAGGTTAGAAGAGCTCTCTGCAATGCTCAGAAAACACTCCAGGAATGACTGCCTGCTTGCCTACCTAGCTCTGAAAAAGCTGACTTTTCTACAGACATGCTTTTCCTTTTCCCCAAGATCAACCCTGAATCTCAGTGAAACTTATTATGAATGTCAAAGAGTATGCAAATATATACCCATCAAAGGAAACAAAAAAATGTATATAGGATTAAAACTGAGATTTAGATAGAAAACAATGATGATACAAGTTCTAAGATGTACTACTCAATGCTATAGAACAAAAAAGAATCACTACACAAAGATAATAGTTTTACATTGTGTTTGAGAAAAATGTTTCAACAGTGTCATAAAAATGTTTAAAACATGAAGGCATGGGAAATAGGTTTTCAATGGAAGTAATCTCTAAGACATCACTACTTTAATAAGAAAATATTTGTGAAGTAGCAACACCAAAAATAGCAAGGGTAAAATTCAAAAGGAAAGCAAACTCAGACCACTTTAATAATTGAAGGGTAATGGTGAACAGCAAAAATAGGTAAAGCAACACAGCACAAAACAAATACAGAAAGGCATAGCTATCTATGTGTTCGTACTCCATACCAAGAGAATATAAAGTAAGGATAGGAATTTAATTAAATGACTACACTCCTACTACTCAACATGAGCATTTTACATGGACTAAAACTGAAGAAAAAGCAACATTTTCACACAAAGATGCACAGAAGATGGTACAAGAGAATTAGACAGAATTTTACTTTTTCTCTCTCATTTTTAAAGCACTCAGACAGGGTCTATTACAATCACATGGAAACTAAATGATTACGCATTAAAATTTTTCATGAAGTAGAAAAATGACAATATTTTAAAAGTATTTTAATGACAAGATATAGATGAAGGATAAAACAAGAGGAGGTAAGACCATCTGCACAGCAAAAGTCAAATATTGCTTGCAATAAATGATAAATTACACACAAAACAAAATTTGTTTAATGGCAGGTAGAGCTTTGAATACACCCAGAGTTGAGTGTGTAAGAGAAGTGCACAGCCGTGAGCCGACAGGGAAGCTAGCACATGGCGTTCAGCATTAAGAACACGACTGACCTCCATTAGAATGTAAACTAATTCTGCAGTGAAACTGTAGAATCTGTAAACATGAAATGTAGCTTTCACGGTCAATATTTGAAAAAAAATGTAATTCCTCAAATGAAATCAAAGTTTTCATTGGTTTTGATTTGCCTTTATCTCAGTAAACAGGTTAGCAGTGCCGGTAACCCTAAATCCAAATTTTTCAAGTTCGTGTCTGTACCACCTGCTGGCTCAGTTCTTGGATCTCTAAGAATTATTCATAGCTTACTACTCATTCAAAAAAATTAAAAAGTGGGTAGGCAAAGATTAAAACCCTGCAAATGATACATGGGGTAGAAAAAAGTAAGGAAGAGATGTGATTTCTTTCAGATCTCACGTCTTGAAAGCAAGTTGCCAGTACAGTCTTCCCATTCTATATCACCCATAAGAATGAAAAAGTAAACTTGGCATTTTACTTCTATTACTTTACAATATACCTTAATCTCCCAATTCCAACAAAATTAACTGAATTTCAAGTTTTAAGTTGAGGCACCAGTGGTTACGGGTGAGGATGGACTTCTCTAAAAGGTTCTTCCAGAGATGATAATCTTGCATGAAAATGAAGCCAGCTCTGGCTCTTTTTCAATGTCTTCTTGATTGTACTGCACAAC
This sequence comes from Solenodon paradoxus, assembly GCA_004363575.1. Taxonomy (NCBI): domain Eukaryota; kingdom Metazoa; phylum Chordata; class Mammalia; order Eulipotyphla; family Solenodontidae; genus Solenodon; species Solenodon paradoxus. The sequence goes on along the minus strand of RJWH01005660.1, from coordinate 45,476 downwards.
AATAAAATAAGGATTAAATTTTAGGCACTACTTAGAACTGGGTTTGTCAAAGTTTCTTCCTAAAGAAAAAAGATTTCTTACACCCCTCTTTTATTAGCTAGGTTATCTTAAAAATCACATTATCACAAAACATTGCACTTTCCTATGTGAAAAACAGGTTTGCATTTAGGATCCCAGTAATACAAATCTGTTCAATTTGCCTAAAGATAATGCTGTTGTAAAGCAGATCGTGGTTAAAGTAATGTGTAGCCATGCCCCAAAAGAATTTTTTACAACTACTTCTAAATTATACTTTTCTTTAGTAAGTTTAATATCCTAGAGAGCCAGCATCTTTTAAAATGCAATTTAAATCATAAGTTTGCTATAGAAATTACAAGCTTCATGAAAATCTACACATGAAACAAAACTTCAAATTATTAATCCATGTCCTAAGCCAGCTAAACTAAGACTATTTAATATCAAGAAGTATGAAGAAGAATCATATGTATTAGACACAAAACCAATACACTCTAACAGAGCTGGAAAAAATACTATTAGCAACTCTTGAAGAAATAATATTCACTCATAAATGCCTAATATTTAAAATAACTGGATTTCCCAAAGTCCATAAATAATTTTAGGTTAATACATTTTTAATAATATAAATCATAATACTTTTATGGAAACTGTGAGGTATATCCATATTACTATCCAACTGTTATTTACACCAAAAAGTAATTTAAGAAATTGCACCTCCAATTATTTTCCAACTTAACCCAGTCCACCAGTGAAAAAAGTTTACTCTAGGAGAATCCTTAACCTCTAATTTCTTATCACAACTAGAGTCACCCACAAAAGGATATTCCAGACCATTTTTTAAGTATGTCCTATAATTTAAGCAATACAATACAGATAGGAATTTTTCAGTATCTCTAAAGAAACATAGCATTACCCTGCTGAGTGATTTTTTTACATTATATATAAACATAACTTTTCTAGATATTTAATTTTGGGGTGCATGACTTAAGGGAAAATATCTGAAGTTATGGTTGGAAGAGTATGAAATGATTATTTTAAAATGTATAAAATATGAACTAAGAGTTTAACAATTTGGTGTGCTGTGGTGGCCTAGTAAATAAGGCCACCAGACATAGTTCATATAATATCCCAAGGACTCAGCTCAGAGGATACGACCAAGATGAACAACTAAATAAAAATGGATAAAAAAGCTTCTTCCTCTTCTCTCTTCCTGCCTGCCTACTTGCCTTCATTCCTGCTTGTACTTTTCCTTAAAAAAAGAAAATGAGTTCAGCAATTTATTAATGTCAAGAGAAACTATAAAATTATGAGATCTTATGCTGAATAGTTTCACTCAACAGCTTTCCCGTACTATAGAAGTAGGAACATTAAACAATTTCGTAGACTCCCTTTGCATCTAGGGCTCCAGCTATGATTGTTCCAGTCAACCAGATACACTCACTTTGTACTTTTACTCAGAACCAAGTCACATGGGGAGAGAGGCACGGCATGCGGTATCCATTTTTGAACAGCAGAGGTGGTGTAGGTCTGGAGTTAGCAACTGTTTTCAACTTCTTAATCCAGCAGGTGGCCTCCTGATCTGGCGGGTAGTTTCGTGGGTGTTCAAAAACAGCAGCCTCCTTGGCAGTTCACTCTTGTGATGTAGTTCCTGGAAGCTCAGCCCGAGTTCTAGTTCTTCAGCCCTCCCAACAATTCTAAAAATTGTCTATATCCCTTATCAATCCCATACTGTTTAATAGCTAAAGAAGGTTCTACATATAATCAAAAATCCTACCTACACAGAAGCTGGTAGCTAGTGAGTAAAAGGATCTTTATAGATGGAGTTGATTTAGTTAGGAGGTAGGGCTTTGAGCAGTGATATATATCATGAGAAAAGACATTATCAGAGAAAGTGGTGGTAGAAGGCTGGCAGAATGTCTGCTTCTTTCCTCTTTCAGCAAAGACTTGAGAGATGTGACTCAGAGAAAGGTTATCAAGTCTGCAGTGATGCAAGTGAATATAGCTTTGGGAATAACTTTCTGTCTATAAAATAAAATGACAAGGTACTAAATCTAAAGCCCTGAAGAATAAAAAAAAAAAGAAAGAGTCATCTACTATGGTCCTATAATGAAAGTTACAGGTAAAGGTTTTAAGGAAGTAACTAAATCTTTCTCAAGAACCTTCTCTTAAGAATTTTCTGTTAAGTAATGGCATTCATCCTAAGGAAAAAAGATCAGATTAAGACGGGTATCATCCTATCCAAACTAGAATTTAAAATGATTCCAAATTGGTGTCATTCATTTAAGATTCAACTAGAGCGCTAACAGAGGTCAGCAAGTAAAAGATTAGGCTCTTTGTTTAAAACTATGTCTTGACAAGATATTTGACTAACTGAAGAAACAGACCAGAAACTTAGTAAGTTACTAAAGAACTTTTTTTTGCCAAAAAATGAAACAAAACAAAACAAAAATAAAAACCCCAGGCCTGATCTGCAAAATCCTCTAATAATCAACAACAATCACCAAGTCTCCCAATCCACAATAACAGGAACGAGGTACTAACTTGTCCGGCCCCCAAAAGGGCATAACTCCAGTGCCCACTCAGATGTGTCCTTGAAAATTAATGGACAATAAAAACTTCCTAGAGGCCAAATATTAGGGTAGCTGAGGACATGAGACCAGGGAGTTCCTCCCAGAAAGGTGAAACAGGGGCCATGTGATGGGCAAACCAAGGAATACAGTCATAGAGCAGAGAAATTATGCTATTTTTGCTAAGCAGTGTTTTTAATTGCTTTGTATCAGTAATTGCTAAGTTTTCCATTTTTCCCTTCTTCTAAAAGGCTGACTTTATTGCAATTATCCTGCACCTACCCCACTATTATGCATATGGTGCTCATGGAACAGGCAATTCGCTTTTTAGTTTTTAGATGGCCAGAACATAAGGAGCCACTTCCTAATCTAATGGAGGGAATATTCTCAGATGTCATGGTCTTTGAGCAGAAAGGGATTTTCGTGGTATTCCTTGGGGGTTGGGGTGGGGGTGGGGTGAGGTAAATGTTTCTATGATTCAGAAAAATGAACGTTATGTATTTAAGTATTCAACAAGGCAGTTGGGGTTAAAATCCAAAGTTGACTGCCAAAAGTTCCTGCTTCCCTTTCTTCTTTAGCTAAAGAATCCCAACAATGGTCACTGTGCCGTATGAATGAGTCAGCATCCCTTGTGGGATGGATGGCCACGTGACTCAGTTTTGGCCAATGAGATGTAAGTTCAAATTCTGTGTGGTTCTCAAGAAAACATGACTCAAGGAAGTTGATTTAACTGGGGAAAGTTTTGTTTCTCGCCTTTTGCCCACTGGCTCCAAAAGCAATCTTGAAGAGTGGGAACGAAGTAATTTAAGAATAAAAGTCATACACTGAAGAGAGCAAAGCAGAACGACAGGAACCCAGACACCATCTACTTCCAGATTTCTTTTATGTAAGAGGGGAAAATTCCTATTTCGTTTAAACCACTATTAGCTTTGGTTTTTCTCATAAACTTAGCAGAACCTGATTTTAAATAAGAATATAAAGCAAAAATATGAATGAAATGGCAGCAAAAGCTTTTCAGTAGCATTTCTAGTGGCTAAGGTTGCTGAAAGCAGGAAAAAGTTACTAAGAAACATTGGGGGAATACTATGGCCTTCTCAAGAGAAGAATTATTAGTATCAAAAAGACATTTATTGAAAAGGGATGATATGCACCCATAAAAGAATATCTATCTTAATGAGAACATTTTTTTTATTTTAAAAGCAATAGACAGAGTTTTCTCACTTAGTTACTGATAGTTTCATTAAATTATGGCATAAAGCCACATAATTAAATCACTACAGGACAACAAAGGACAAAGAAGGGTGATATGGAAGTGAGAGCAGACATTGATTTTTTTCTTCCCGGTACTGACAGATTTCCATCTTTATATATCTGTGTCCATAAAATGTGTTTTCACTTAAAAAGTATCTTCCTTTATTCCACATATGCTTTAAAATATTTATTGAGCAGAGAAAAAGGAAGGGAGGTGAAAAGATGAACCAGATGATTCAAGAGTTTTCTTCCAAATTCTGGTGGACTTCGGACTTTAAATGTCTATTCAAAAAAAAAAAAAGCTCTCGTTTTAAAGATATCTTCCTTTATTCTGAATCTCCTTTTACATATAGATATATTAACACCTGCTTTCTTTAAAATATGCTTAATCAGATTAAAATTAAAAACATATTCTCCTAATATCAATAGTTGATTAGAAAGCATTATGAATATTGAAATCAATCATGTCTCCATAAATATGGCTATTAGAGTAAATGGTTTTTGAAATTGCTGATGCATAAAAAATTTCAATGGTCTTTCATTTTAATACAAATTGCTCTATATCCACAAATATTAGAAAGTAACAGGTATTAATGACTTAAAATTATATTTACAATAAATGTGAATTTCAATTTACTCAGTTATTTTCTTAAACAAATAAATGAATTAAATACATGAAAGAAGAAAAGTACATACGTGGCTGGAACTTCAATTCTCCACCTGGCCCCGAGGGGGGATTTTGCTGCTGTAATTTTTTTTGTTCCATCTGCTGTACGACCTAGTGAATGGGAAAAGAATTAAGAGTAAGTGATACTTCCTTTTAAGAGTAAATATTACTGAGTAAGTAATATTTAAGAGTATTATTTCCTCTTTCATGTGCGACTTTCAACAAAGCACAATAAACTGAAAATGACTTTACAAAATGATATTCAAGTTCTAAAATTCAGATTAATAGTCAACAAAGTAGTTTCTAAAACACTAAACTTCAAAATATTGTTGCTAGTAGCACAGTGATTATTATATTACAAAACCACAGGTCTTTCAAAAGGAAGCTAAAATTCTCTTTAATGCCACAGTTCTTTTACAAAATACCACCTGATGGTATTCAAGCTTCTGAGCCTCCAGCTGGTCCTGCTGACGTTGTAGCTCTTCTTTTTGTTTCTGAAGCTCATCTGCCTTTTTCTTTAGCTCATTTTCTTGTAAAGAAATAAGATTTTCATATTCTTTCAGTTCTTCCTCTGTGAAGACCTGCTGCTGATCCAGTGTCTAAGAGAAAAAAAATGGAAACCATCATCTTAGAAATACAACAATAGGGCCTGCCCTTGTGGGCCAGCAGTCCCTCATACATCCCAAGTTCCTGGGTTCAAGACCTGGGTCCAGGGGGAACAACCAACGTGAACAACTAAATAAAAAGTAAATAAAGTGCCTCTTCTGCCTCTCTCCCTGCCTGACTACTTGTTTTCATTTCTGCCTGAAGCTTTCTTTTCTTTCCTTTAAAAAATGTTTTTATTAAAAAATAAAAAAAAGAAATATAACAATAAGGTCTGACTCAGGTTTAAAATCCCCTCTTTAGCAAAATACAAGACTATATAGATAAGAAAGAAGAGAAAAGAAGAAAAAATATGTATGTACTCATTTGAGAAAAAGGGGCAAAAAGGAAAGAAAACCCAGAAATTGGATACTTAGAAAGCAAAGGAGAGAGCTGGGCAAGAAGAACAAAGGGAATGTGTGAAAAAAATTACATTATCTGAATACACACTTTTAAGAAAACTTGATCTTTTGAAAGCACATCAAAGGTTCACAACTTCAAGGAAAGAGAAGAAACAAAATTTATAAGGACAAAAAAAACCCCAAATTGAATACAGGCATAAAAAATAAATAGTATATTTATTTATTTACGTACTTATTTATAAAGGAAAGGGACAGGCAGGAATGAAGGTGAGCAGAGGCAAGTAGGCAGACAAAGAGAGAGAGGGAAGAAGCATTTTTATTTACTTATTTATAGCATTTATAGAAAATCTTTTTTCGTTTTTTTGTTTTTTAAAGGAAAAGTGCAGGCAGGAATTAATCAGAGGCAGGCAAGAAGAGAGAAGAGGAAGATGTATTTTATTATTCTATTTAGCTATTCATCTTGGTTGTTCCTCTGCCCCGGAATGCAAACCTGAGTCCTTGGGATGATATGGACTGCACTTGGACAGAGGCAGCAGATTTAACTAGTACTCCACCAGGGCATGACAGAAAATCTTTTACTTTTCAATAAAAGTAAAATAATGAAGATAAACTAAATGTCTAATCTAGAGAAAATAGTTAAGTACTTCCATAGTTATTAAAATAATTCTTAGAAATAATATGTGGAAGTACTTTTAATTTGATGTTGAGTGAATTTTTCCAAAATGTTGACTTTTGTTTCTGGCAATATGTTGGGTTAGACAAGATACTCTTAAATCACAAAAGGTACAATAGTAGCTTTACAGTAGGGAAACCTGGTAGATACTATATGACACAAACAATGAAAGCTAACACGGCCAGTTATGAGAATAATCAACAGCATATGGCTCTTGATATGATGCACTTGACCATCACCTGGAAGGTATTCCTACCAAAAGCAGGAATCATAAGAAAAAATCAGACAAACCCAAACTGAGGGCCAGTCTACAAAATAATTATTCTTTACTCTTAGAAATAGCAATGCCATGAGAGACAAAGACCAAGAAACTGTGGCAGATTAAAGGAGACTACAAAGACATTCAATTAAATTCAATGCTTACTCTTAGACTTTCTTTTGCTTATAAAGGACATTCATGGGAAATTTTAAAAAGCATCAAAGTTTACAGATTATTGTTGATGTGGCAGTGATAATTTTACTATGATTATGTAAGATAAAATCTTTGTTTGCAAAAACATACACTCAAGTATTTGAAGTTAAAGTGGTATCACGTATAATTTGTTCTCAAAAATTATTATATATGGGCATGCCCTGGTAGAGCAGTGGTTGGGTACACTGCCTCTGACCTGTTCGCACACATCTCACGAACCTGGGTTCACATCCTGGGGTCAAGGAGAAGAACCAAGATGAATAACTGAACAAAACAAATAAAATGCTTCTTTTCTCTTCTCTCTTCCTATGCCTGAACATTCACTTTCATTCCTATCTGCACCTTTTCTTTAAAAAAATTAGATATGTATAATATAGAGAGAATTATATATAATACAAAATGTTTACTCATGTTTCGAAATCATATTTTCGAGGAGTGGCATTAGAAAATGTTCATGAATATTGTTAAATTTAAAAAACATAATTCACAAATATATAATCATCCAATAGTATTAAGCAATATATAAAAATGCAGAGATATAAATTCATATGTATACATTAATTAAAAAAAGAACGCTAAGCTGTTCATATACTGTATGCAAGATATGTATATATTAAATGACAAACCATATACTATTTTTAAATTGGCAGATACAATGATAACATAAATGTCTACTTCAGTATGGTACAATTATAGGTAATTTCTCATTTACTCCTTTTATATTTCTATATTTCTTTCATGCTTCTCATTTTCAAGAATGAACATTATCTTAGACTTAGAAAAAGTATAATTTTTAAAAACACTCTAATTATATGAATGCGATTACAAATAAGAGATCAAAGTTTTTCAAGATATCAAATCTGTTATAGTGACGTTTCAAATGAAAAGATGAGACAATATGACAACAGATGCAAACAAAAGGGGATAAAATGAAAAATAGAATAGACTGATGGAGAATTTTTTAAACTGTATATTCTATTACCTCCCAGCTATCTGGCTCCAAGAATTCCTTTTTTTCTGTAGCTTTCATAAACTCTTCTAGAGTCACCAATCGGTCTTTGTTAGCATCAACCTAATTAAAGAAAAATGTATATGTACAATAAAAGAACACCTTCGTATAATATTTACATGCTAGAAACTAATAGCTTCTAATAGCTTGACTACATAAACACCAAGCAATCAGAGCTAACTTAACAGCTATAAAAATGGGGAGGAGTGGGGGACAAAACATTATACTAGAATGAGAAAATAGGTATCTTTTTCATCTACATAATTCAAAATTGAAAAATACTGTGAGCTATCTTATATATCTGATACCCCAGAGATCAAGTTTCAGTCTGCTAACATTGTCTTTGTCCCTCACCACACCATGTATAATCCCTCTTGAAACCAAGTGGTTGGGCAAGAAAAATAACCTTGGCAGAAAGAAGGCTAAGTTGAAATTCTCTCAACATTTTTACTTTAAAAAAAAAAACAAAAAAACTGAAATTGACAATCTCTCCAAATATTCAATGGCTTTTACAGACTACGGCAAATTCAGTTACAAAGGTGAACTCTACATAGGCCAGAGAAATTCATTTGATACTTGAGATTCTAACAGTCAACAGAGATTCCAATTTATCATTAGTAGCCCAAACATCAGGTGAAAATCACTGGGTTTTAGTTACCCTACCTATGATGAATGTATCAGAGTTTTCAGTTTAGTAATGTGAACAAGAAATAAATATTTGTTGCTAAAAAGCAGTAAGGTATTATTTTTTAACTTTAACAAAAACATAGCCTTTTAACATACCAAAAGTTAGACTATACATATGTTTTACTTCTAAAGAAAGAATGCTTTATAGCTGATAGGCAGGAACATCCTTATTTTTTAAAGTAGTTATAAATGATTTTTATTTACACTAAGGGGATCTACAGAATATTCTGAATCAAAAATGTAAAATCCATGATGACAGCCAGGGAGTTCTAACAAGATAGAAGGACAATGACATACCCTTTCAGACCATCAGATTGGCGGACATCAACAAATGTGGTACCATCAAGTACTGTTAAGAGTGCAAACTGCCACAGGCCTTGAGGACAGTATTATTTGGGAATAATGAGTAAAGATGAAGTGTGTGTGCCCTGGCCTGACCGATGTAGTAATTCATACATTGTTTGCTCTGATAACTGCAAGGAAATAAGCAGACAAATTCAGACTGAGAGGTATTCTGTAAGACAACTGAATTCAAAATGTCAGTGTCAGTCATACAACCAAACCAAAGATTAAGGAACTTGCTAGATGAAAGGTGATTAAAGAGGCATAACAGATTGTGCATAGATGGAACACCCGATTTTTGTTTGGAATCTGGATTGTACAAGGTAAACAAATTGGATATAAAGGGTATTATTAGAACTATGGGGAAAATTGGATTTGAGACATTTTTCATGTATACTCGATAAAACTATTCTATCAGTGTCAAATTTAAGGAATGTCATAATTGTACAAAGTTATGTAAGAGAATGTCTTGCTCCATGGATGACAGGTACTGAATTATTTTGGTGAAGTCTGCAATTTATCCTCAATTTTGTATATAAGAGAGAGAAGAAAAAAATGTAGCCAAAGGTTAACAATTGATGAATTGAAGGGCTTATGGGCTTCAATTGTATGACTCTTGCAACTTTCCTGCACATTTCAAAATGACTGAAAAAAGATTATGAGAAAAAATATAAAATCTAATTAAATGTCTAATCTATATTTTCTCATCTTATTGTAAGATTTATTGCAAGAACTTGAATAATCCAAAGTAACAAAATTTTAAACCTTAAAACATACCTCATTCATTACATGCTCCCTCATTCTAAGCCTTTCTTCCTCCATTTCTACCATATCATCCTCTTCATTTTTGGGGTCATATACTTTTTCCAACTAAAAAGAAAAATTTCAAACCAACAGTTTAAAAAAGGAAGATAAAAAGGGAGAACAAAAACATCAGGTATTTAATGAACTCATTTACCTCTTTAGTAAATAAGGCTTCTAATTCTTGTTCATCCAGGAAGCCATCATTATTGACATCTAAAGGTAAAAGTGACAAATGCAAATACTGATTTTAATGACTTAAAAAATAAATAAAATACAACCATGCTATAAATGGTTAGCAAAAGTAGTACTGACATGAAGCATCAATAGGCTACAGAAAGTTTTATTTTTTTATGAAGCCTCAGATCAATCACGCTGACAATTCAATACTTATTTCTAATTCATAGCAGTTTTTTAGAAAAATATCTTAACCAAATTTTTCCAAAAATAGAAAATTGTATTCTATCAATATGAGTAAAAGTAAATTTTAACATTATAGCATAAAATCTGTTAAATACCTATATAACCTAGTCACAGAAATACCTTCATTATACGAACCTTGCAATAACTCATATAATGACTCAATAATAAAAGGATAAAGAAAAAGTAACTAACTTAACGTATTCAATATTTCAAGTATACCCCTGAAGTAAAAAGTGGCTAAAGTGGCTGAGATACAGGCCATATAAAACTTACAGGCCTGGGTTCGTGACTTGGGGCCGGCAGATTTAAAAAAAAAAAAAAAAAAGAATATTTTATTTAGCAATTAAAAACTATAATTTTGCCATTTACTACTTTGATATTGTTTATATTATTTTATTCAATATGTTCAAACTTCAGTGATTTGAGTAATATTTTTTTTCACTTATAGCACTATCTGGTCTCAATCTATATTATTACTTTTTTTAACAAAAAAATAAATAAAAGGCTATTGGGCATACCCCTGTAGCTCAGGTGGTTAAGGCTGCTAAGGTATAGACCATGTAAAGCCTAGAGACCCAGGTTTACCACCTGGAGACAGTGGGTTAATTTTTAAAAAGGCCCCAGATAAACTCAATAAACATTTACTATGAATATGACATTAGAAATTATCTTCTAATAGAAGCTATAATATAATCTTGACAGAAATCAATTAATAAAGCAGCTATCATTTTTCAAAGAGATGTAAATATTGATATTTGTATCAAATTACCATGTAATTTGAAAAATGTCTTGGGGTCAAAGTCATTAGGATCCAATCCATCAGTCTCTTCCCAAACCTCTTTTAGCTGATCTTTGCTTCCCTGTGAATCAATTGAAAAAAAAAAAAAAAGTTAAAATTTAATCTATCTCCTCAAAATAAAATATAAATTTGAGGAACTTTGCAGAACTAAAATTTAAATACTAGTAACTTTTGATTAAGCTCTACTCTCTGGTACAAAGGAGTCTCATCATCTAATCATGATCTCATAAAGTCATAATTCTTACTGGATGATTAACTTTGGGATGATTTTCATGTTTTTTCTTCATTTCTTCAAATCTAGATTCTTCTTCTTTTCTCTTTTCTTCATTCAGTGTTTTTAAATATTCCCTCCTTTCATGTTCCTTCATCATTTCATATTTTTTAAATTCTTCATGTCGAGTCTTGTCATAGTGTTCCAGATCACTTGTTGCCTATAATGCAATATTTAAATTAATTTTAAAAATGTTTGAAAATATAAATAGGCATTCTTGTATGTAGCATACTCTAACAAAAAGTAGTATAGGACAGCCACAAAATACTAGATTCCACTTTTTCAATTCTATCATTTAATTTTACTCATTATTGTTACAGGTAAGCATAAGCATTCAAAAAAATTTTAAATTTAGGGATTAGCAAAATAAAAATTGATATAAAATAGAAGTTACATTGGCGTACCCTTGTGGTTCAGGCAGCTGAGATAACTAAGGTATAGACCATGCAAATCCCAAGGACCCATGTGTGTGGCGGGGGAGCAATTTGGGGGTGCCTAAAAGGAACTTAATAAAAATGCTTCTTCCTCTTCTCCCTTCCTTAAAAGAAGAGATCATATCAAATCTGTACAGTACAGAAAACTAGCATAGTTGCTAACTACAATATAAAAGGTCTACAAACTCTTATCTAAAATCCCTGAAGTCAGATATGTTTCAGAATTTTTTATGAATTAATATTTGACAAGGGAGTCAATAATAATCAAAGTAATATAGTTTCTTCAATAAATTGTCCTGAGGAAATTGGATATCCACATGTAAAAGAATGTCTATCACTACACTACGATCTTGCACAACTCACAAAAACTAACTCAAAATAGACTAAAGACAGGCACACCCATCTGGCACAGGTGACTAAGGAGCAGGTCATATAAAGCCCAGAGACCCTAGTTTGAGAGCCAAGGTCAGAGAGAGGGTAAAAAATGTATTAAAGACATAAACGTTAGGCCTGAAACTATAAAACTCTACATTAAAAAATACAGTGAAAAGACTTCTTGTCAGGGTCATGGCAATGACACTTTTGGATATGACACCTAATGCATAAAAAACAAAATTAAAAATAAACAAGTAGGACTATATCAAACTAAAAATCTTCTGTACAGCAAAATAAACGTAAACAAAATGAAAAAGCAACCTATAGAACAGGAGAAAGCATTTGCAGATCAGATATCTGATAAGGGGTCAATATTCAAAATATATTTTTAAATGATTTAACTAACATAGTTAATAATGAAATAATTCAACTTAAAAATTATAGGGGGAGCTGAATAGACATTTTTTCCAAAGAAGATATTCAAATGACCAAAAGGTACATGAAAAGGTGATCAATATCACTAATTATTGGGAAATGCAAATGAAAACCACAAAACCTCTTGCCTGTTAAAACGGCTATGACTAAAAAGGACAAATGCTGGCAAGAATGTGCAGAAAAGGCGAAACTTGTGCACTGCTGGTAGGATTATAAATTGGTACAGACACTCTAAGAGATACTATGGAGGTTCCTCAGAAAATGAAGAATAGAGCTACCACAAGATACAGCAATTCCATTTGAGGGAATATATCCGAAGGAAATGAAAACACTATGTCAAAATGATATCTGCAACCCCATGTTCATAGTAGCATTATTTATAATAGTTAAGACATGAAAATAACCTGTGTCCATTGACATATGAATGAATAAAGAAGTTGTGATATATACAGTCATGTTAATAATGGGGATATGGTCTGAGAAATGTATCTTTATGAGATTTCATCATTGTGTGAATGTCATAGAACACAATTACACAAACCTAGATAGACTGGTCTCCTATGTACCTAAGCTATATGGGTGTTTTGGGGACCACTAGCAAATCTGCGGTTCATCAATGACCTAAACACTGTTAATTGAAGCATAACCTAAACACTGTTAATTGAAGCATAACTGTATATAATGGAATACCCTTTGGCCATAAAAAGGAAACCCTGCCATTTGAAACAATGTAGATGAAACTTGAGGGCATTATGCTAAGTGAAATAAATCAGAGAGAGAAAGACAGCTATTGTATGATCTCACCTGTATATGAAATAGAAAATAATTAAAAACCAAACTCATAGAAAAAGGGGTGAGGTTTGTGATTATAAGAGATAGGGATGGGGCAAAAGGAAATTGCATGGTGGCTAGTCAAAAGTACAAACTGAGAGTTATAAGATAAATACTAAGATGAAATACACAACCTGATGACTATACTTAACCCCACTACATGGTATATTTGAAAGCTGTTAAGAAAGTAGATCCCAAGAATTCTCATCACAAGGAAAAAACATTTTTTGTATTTATATAAGACAATGAATGTTAACTAAACTTATTGTAGCAATCATTTTACAATATGTATGTATGTCAAATCATGCTGTACACTTTAAACAAATAGTGTTGTATATCATTACAACTCAATAAAACTGGAGGCAAAAAGTTTTCTAAACTTTAAAAAGGGACTGTAACAGATATACCATATTATGGGACATCTCTCAAGAGTGCTATGATCAAATAGATTAATATTTTTCTTTAACAAAATCTATGAATGCTTACACCAATTAGGCTAAATAAAAACTATAAATAGCCTAGGTTTCCGTTTTTCTAGTTTTTTTGATTTTGGAATTGTGGGTAAGAGATTTCCATATTATTACCTATACTAATAAACATTAAGCTATCATGCTTTAAAATTGTACTAAAGAGTATATAAAACTTATATTACTACTTCATTGAATTTACATGTCAAATTCAAAACCCTGAAGGCATAAGAAAGACAATTTTGGGAATTACTCTCACCGCTTTGATTAACATATCTAAATCTGTGGATTCAAACTTGTCAGGATTCATGTGGTTTAGATGCTCAAATTGTTTGAGAAGAACATGGTGGTCTATGCCTGTATCTGAAAGAAAATGAGAAAATGGTAAATAATCAAGTACTAGAAACTAGAAACAGTAATGTAAGTAATACATAAGAATAAGCATTCATATTTATTCCTAAAGGAATTTATAAGAAAACTCAGTTTCAGATTAGTTTCATATTTTCTCTAAGAATACTATTTTTATATTTTCTTTTAGCATACTATACATACTACCATTCCAGGCAAAGGCAATGCCCTTTGATCTAAAATGGAATATAATGTAATATGCACATTTTAATGTTCTTTCTCGAAAGACTAGTCAACTATCAGTATAACAGTAAAAACATTTTTATTATTGTAAAGCTACCAAATTTCCTACTTTCATTTAAACTCTAATATAGTATTCTCAACAAAGGTCTATGCAGAATTTCTAAACAGAATTGTTAAAAAATTTATATTATTTCTTCGTATCCTGACCCAATGAATTGTTCATAGTACAACAAAAATCTAATTCAGGTAAATTCATTTAAATTATGATTTATTTTTAAAGAAACATCAATTGTTTTTCTTTGTAAAAGGTCTTTAAAAAGCAATCTAGCTTATTATAGTTGACTAAGCGAAGCAATTCTGAACTGTTTCAGTTGTATTACAGAATTCAACAAAACAGATGCATGTATTAAGAAGCCAGGGTTCTCAATAAGGAAAAGGGAATATCAAATATGGAATGATAGAGTGCAAGAAAGACATCTATGGAAATGGACAGAAATTAGCGCTATATGGGGAATTTATAATTTCTGAAATAAGTGTATTTAGGTAATGCATGTAAGCTTCAAGTGTATACGCATATACATGTATATGTATATAGACACACACATTATTTCCTACCTCCGTCCAATGAAAGTGCCAAGAATAAAGTAAGTTCCAGAAGCAATGAGCATACCTAGTGTCATCTTAGTGTGTTGTATCATTTCCTGTTAAAAAGAACCTGGAAAAAATGGCTGATTGCAGTGCTGGGGTGGAGTAGATATAAGATGAGCCTGGAACATGTTGTTATGCCAGAAAGTAAGAAACTGCTAAATTTAGTTCAAACCAAGCTTTAGTTCAAACAACCACTGAATTCTTAGTATGGCGCTATGCTAGAAGTTTTACTTATGAAAAGATTTGTTCTAAGACCTAGTCCTAAAAGACTTGACCAGCCAATGTAATCTATGAAAATACTTTCCCTCAAACAAAATAAAAGAAATACTGTATTAAAACTGCACTATGATATCATCTAACGGAGCTGCAAATCCCCTAAAGTTTGAAGATACACGTTATTGGAAAGGCTGTTAGAAATTATTGCTGATGGGAATGTGTATACAATCTCTTTAAAGGCAATAGCTATCAAAATTACAAATACATATATCTTTTGGTTTAGCAATTTCATGGTGGGGAAATTATCTGACAGACAATCTTACATAGATACAAAATGATATACATACATGACTTCACTAGAAATAAACCAAGTGTCCATCAACAGGAAACTGACTGAATAAATTATGGTTAATTCATATAATGGAAATCTATACAGCTATTTTAAAATAATAGTTTCTATACACCAATACAGAAAAATCTCCAAAATATATTTGCTAAGGAACTCAGGAAGGATGGTTTGGGGGCAATTGGAAACTGATAGTATACAAAAATACAGGGGAGATTTTTTTCTATATGCCTTCTTATACTTTATGGTTTTAAATTGTGAGGGCACTGCCTACTTTAAAATTACATTAAAAAATGAAGACGCTTTGAGACCTTCAAAATTTCAATGTAAAATTCTGAATCAATGGGAAAATACTCATTTTCTTTAGATAATGAAATTCAAACCATATCTGAGAAAAATAATACTGGCACGCCCTAGTGCAGCAGTGGTTTGGCCAACTGCCTCTGGCATAAGTGCAGTCTACATACATCCCAAGGATCCAAGTTCATGCCCGCTGCCAGGGAGAACAACCAAGATGTACAACTAAATGAAAATATAATGCTTCTTCCCCCTCTCTCCTCCTGCCTGCCTATTTACTTCATTCCTACTTGTTATCTTTCCTAAAAAATAAAAGAGAGAGAGAGAGAGAGAGAGAGAGAGAGAGAGAGAGAGAGAGAGAGAGAGAGAGAGAGAGAGAGAGAAAAGAAGGAAGGAAGGAAGGTAGAAAAAAATATTGTCAAGTTGAGGAGAGAGGTTGTTTAAGGGGGAAAAATCTCACGATACTTTAGGCCTAGTTTCAATGAGGGAATTTTTTCTTGTGTGTCTGACCACATGAAGTAATAGAGTATGAGCTTGGTTCACCTCTCATTGATACCATTAGTTTTAGAATAATAGGTATTTTTCTGATTTGGTTCACCAGCAGGGAGTTTAATGCTTTATACAAGCATTTTTTCTGAATATGATCCACTGACCAGAGGTAAATGTTTAAAATATAGATTATTCATCCCCAGAATCAGAATATCTGGAAGATTTCACAATAAACATTTTTAGCAAGCTCCCCCGGTGATTATTATGCAGTCTGAAGTTTAAAAATTACTATTCCACCAAGAATAATGTTCAGTTGTTTATTAATAACCATATAACCATTCTATTGGGGCATGTACAGGATTCAGAATTCAGCCCCTTGATTTTGAATCATAATTAGAAGGACATCCAAAATAATAAATTCACCTAGATTGTCACCTAGTACTTTTATGGTTTTATTTTCTACACTTAAATCTTTGATTTATTTGCACTTATCTTGATGTATAAGTGTATTGCTTTATGGCCTGCCCTGGTGGCTCAGGTGTTAAGCCTATGCCTAGGTTGCAGTCCACATACAGCCCAAGGACCCAGTCCAAGGATCAGGAGGTGAGGGTCAAGGGGAAGGGGACACAACTAAAATGAACTACATAAAAAATAAATGCTTCTTTCTCTTCTCTCTTCCCTCCTACCTGCTGCCTGCCTGTCTTCATTCCTGCCTTCCTTCCTCTTAAAAAAAAAAATAATAATATAGATATCTATAATGCATAAAATTATACTTTTTTTCCAAACGGCTATCCAATTGTACCAACCCTATTTCTTCTTATGTCTTTATCCCACTAATGAGATTCCCCCTTATTTTAAGCTAACTTCTAATGTATTTCTTTTACTTTGGAATTGCGATTCTGTTCCACTAGTCTTTCTATTTATATGGCAAAACCATACACTTTCAATGGCTGAGGCCTAGTGATGTATTTTAATTTCTAATATATCTAGTCATTCTTCATTTTCAGAGGTATGTATCTTCTCTAGTTTGTTTTCTTTTCTCAGAACTTTAATATTAACTTGGCTAGTAATGGTGGGTGGGGAATTACATATTTTTATTTGAATCATGTTAACTTTATAAATTAACTTAGGAAGAACTGACATGTTTTTAATGTAAACTCTTGGTATAGAATGGATCAATGTCTTCCCTTTTTTTCAAGTCTACTTTTGTGTCCTTCAGGAGTAGTTTAGTTTTTATCTATAAGCCATGTACATTTCTTAATAGATATGTTCTGGGTATTTTGTCTTTGTTCTGTTGTAAATGGAGTATTTTCTTTCATGTGTTTATTAACTAGGTAATGCTTGGCCATATGGAAAAAAAAATTCCACATATTATGTCTACTTGACTAAATCTTCCCAATGCTTAGTAAGTTTTTTAGTAAATTACCTTGGGCTTTCCAAATATATAATCATATCATCTGAATATAGAGAGGATTTTATCACCTCCTTTTCAAGTACCCTACCTCCATTTTTTTTCATTTGCATAACTGTTTTTTCCAGTTCTTCCAACACAATGTTAATGAATAGCAATGATAGTGGGCAACATTGACTTGTTTCTGATTTTAGTTACATTACATACTTGTGTTTCCACATTAAGTATGATGTAGCTGAGTTTGACATACCTGATCATGTTACAAAAGGAGCTATTGAATACTATTTTATTACTTTTTTTTTCAAAGGCAAGGTACAGGCAGGAATGAAGGCAAGCAGAGGATAGCAGCAGGAAGAGAGAGGAAAAAGGAGTTTATTTTAGTTATTCATCTTGGTTGCTCCACGCAGCCCCAGGACACAAGCCTAGGTCCCTGGGATGTATGTGGACTCTACCAACCAAAGGAGGCTGACAAAAGCGCTACTCCATCAGGGCACATCTTATTACATTTTTTAAATTAGGAAGGAGATCAAATTTTGTCAAATGCCTTTTCTGTATATATGGATATGATCATATGAATCATGAGATTATATTCTTTAAAATACCTTCACATTAAAAAAAATTTCTATTTCATAGCCATTTAATCTTCTCAGTCTAAAATTAAAAGATATGAGGGTATAAAATAGGCAAAGCAGAGAGGATTTTCAGGGCAATGAAAATGATGGATAAATGTCATTATACATTTGTCCAATCCATAGAAATTACATGAAGAGTGAACTATAAACTATAATACAAACCATGTACACTGGGTGATTATGTGTCACTGTAGGTTCATAAATTTTATGAATGTACCCCCTCTGGTGAGGGACATTGATACTGGAAGGTTATGTATAAGGCAAGGGCTGGGGAAAGAAGTATATGGGATATCTCTGTAACTTCCCCTCAATTTTGTTGTGAAGCTTATATTCTCTAAAAAAAAATCTTGATTTAAAAAATATAAATTTCAAAGATTTCTTCCAACTTATCATTTGTCATTGACCTTATGCTTTCTTTTCTCACATCAAAATTTTTTTATCCTTATGTCTATTCAGATGATAATAGAACTAGGTTTCCAAATATTAAACCAATTTTGCATTCCTGAAATAAATCCACCTGCTGTGATACAGGATTTTTATGTAAAAAATTTTGGTGTTGGCAGCAATTTATAAAAGATATATTATTATGCAATATACAATAAGATATGGAAACTTTCCCTTTTGTGTGTGTGTGTGTTCTGGAATAGTTTAAACAGCATCAACAATCTGCTGTCTGATAGAAGTCCCTTTGACTCTTTTTGGACCTGGTATTTTTGTAGAGCTGGCTCTCTGACAAATTTTCCATTTCATCTATGGAAATTGTTCTAATTTGACTTAATATCTCTGCTTTCTTTAGGTTCATTTTGAGGTTATTTTTCCTCTTTGAAATCAGTTGATTAATCCGTTACTTTCATTCTTCCTTCCTATTGATATCATTGCTTGAGACAAATAACTTTGATTTTGAATGATATAAATATATTATCTATTAAAATTTTTTTGAATAAGAGAAGTCAAAATAATACTAGCATTAAATTTTAACTAGAAGAACATGGCATGTACTATTACAAAGGATCTCAAAATTAAATATTGAAATTTGCTATCTTTTCTTTGGCACTTACCTTGAAGGGAATCTAATTTAGCTTTAATTAACATTCTTAATCTTGAAACTTCTTGCCTTTTCAATTCATCAAGTTTTGTCCTCACATGATGACTTACTAAATCCAACTCTTTGCTTAGCCTCCCACTCTGTTAACGAAATTATTAAATGAGGTTTATCTTTTACACTGGATGTTTTGACCAGAGACACACATATTAAGAATAGGTTTATAATAAAGTACTTATAAATACTTTTGACAAGTTTAGATAAATTTTATATTACAAACAGCAATCCTTTCAGAAGAAATTCATTCTAATTCTAAAATCAAGATGTCTAGAAAACATATAATTTAGAAACACATAATTAAAGCTAAAGGAGTAATTAAAAAAGTGACTTGAATTACATAATGGTGCATCCATTTTGTAAAACAATTTGGTACTTCCTTAAAAGTTAAACAGTTACCATATGCCCTAGCAACAACCTTCCTAATAGTTACATACCTAAAGACTTGAAACATGTTTACATAAAAACTTACACCATTATTTATAGCAGCATTATTCATACTAGCCAAAAAAGTAGAAAAAATAAGACAAATGTCTATCAGTTGATGACTTAATAAACAAAACGCCTTCTCTTTACTATAAGTACAAATAAGATGTCTCACATTACCATTACGTCTAACAGGGTTCTTGGGACAGAGACAAATATTTAAACTTCTCCATTTGACATAACAGGTGGCCCATTACTTCTTTTGTGAGTTCATCTGACCTTGATTAAAACACCAGAATTTAACTTGGGATAACTTCCTGCTGTCTTCATATCATAATCAAAGCCCCTTAACCGGATGTACAAGACCCTCCATCATCTAACTCATGACTACATCCAACCTCATCTTTTAGTCACTCACGGTCTCTACTTCCCACGCAAGGCTCCAGCAATGATTTACTGCTTCCGGTTTCCTATATACCTCTTGTCACCATACACTTACACTTTGGTCTAGGATGACTCTCACTCATTCTGTTTTTCTGTCACCTCTTTAAGCACTGGCATAATCTCTAACGGGGAGAATAACAACCCACCTTCTTTAACAGCTGAAATTAGGTATATATCCTCTGTGTCTCCAAAATATTTTGTACTCTGATCATATATTCATCCTAATCATTTTCTAGATATTATTCTCCTTTGAGGGTTCTTTAAGAGCTAGGACTGACTCTCATCTTCGTATAACATTATTAAACTCAGTATCTGGCATGCTCAAATGTTTGTAAATTAACTATTTGATTACATTTACCTTTATTTCCTCTATGTCTGCTTTCTGGAGTTTTTCTCTGAAATGATTATCTGTTTCCAGCACATCAATCACTTGCTTCAGATATTCATCATAATAAAGTCCAGTGTCCTACAAATTAAGAAATAAACAAAAGTTTTTCCTTTCCTACATCTAAAGTTATCAATACTAAAAAATTTTTTAAAAGTCTAGCAAAATGGTTTTTTTAGACTTACCTCCTTTGATTATTTGGACAAAGTTAAAGAACCTATATTTCTCAAATGAGTCTTATATCAGAACCAATAGAGCATTTTACTGTTACATAAAAGTAGTATTTCTATAACAGCTTTAACAATAAGATTGATTTTTCTCATTGTCATCTGTATTGTCTCATTGCTATCTGCTCTCCTTTGATTAAAACAAGGATTTTCTTGTCTGACTAGTTCTCAATCAGAATGTATTATGATTTATTCTTTGCATATCTAATATACTAACCACATTAAATATTACATAATACTAAATAATATATGCTTATTCAATACTCTTTCTACTGTCATTTCAGAAGTAGTTTCTAAATACCCAATTTTTTTTAAGTAATAGCAATATTTTAGTTCAAATTCTTCCCTCTGGGTTTTCGTTACCATTGTACTTACTGGTGGCTCTATCTTGACACTGTCCACAGGATGAGCATTTTTCACTTTTGTCTTGTCTATGTCTATAGGTACAGCCTCGAGAGCGGTAAGTAGACAGGTACTCAAGAGAAAACAATATTGTAGTGGGACAGTCCTCCACCTCATCTGAAATATAGGTATCATTATAGCAAGGTCCTGAAAATATGTTTTGAAACTATGTATACATGCATTCTCAATGATATATTAACAATATATTCAATCTTAGAAATTTAATACAATATAGAAATTCTAGGAAAGGGGGCAAAAATAGGTGAAAATTTATCCAAAAAAATGCTTAACACAGATTAGTAAAACCCAAGTACATAAAAAATTACATTAAAAACAGGTAAGAAAATCAAGGAAGAAATATTTTCAGCTAAATTTTTTAAAATAAGGAAACAAAATTTAAAATTTAAACTTCTTATATAGTCTAAGAAAACATTTGATTAATTATAAAAGCATCAAAAAAATCTGAAATAAGGGACTCAAAATTTTCTTAAATAAATAGACTAAGTCTAGAAAAGGAAGAAGAAAAAACTACACATCGTTTTCTCAATTAAAATATTAGAGTTAAGAATATTTCTGTATATCACTTAGTTGGTGGGTTTTTTCCTTAACTCTGAATTGAAAGTTTTGCTTGCCCTTGTAAGTCCCATATGCCACTCCAAGGAGACTGCCCAAATGACAAGTAAAAAGCACATAACAGTAGAAATCATCTGTTGCATGTTTGCTATATACCAAGCAATATGCTAAACATTTTTTATATATTAACTCAATATAATTAGCCATAACTTAAAATAGCCTATAAAATAAATATTCTCATCCCATTTAAAAGTATAGAAAAATGAGACATTATCAGTTAAAAGAACAAAACAAAACTTGATGTGGGTCATACAGCAGTAAGTCAGAGCTAGAGTTTAGACCTGAGAGTGACTACAAAGCATACTGCTAATTACGCAGGTTCTCGAAGTGTGGTTCCTGGGCTAGGAAAGACCGGGGGTGGAGGGGCTGCACAATCTGTTTTAACAAATCCTATAGGTGATTCTGATACATGCTCATGTTTGAAAACAGACTACCTCCCTTTGCTCTGCTACTCACAAACATCCTCTACAAGGAGAGACAAAGAGAATACTTACTTCAAAAGTAAATTTGATTCCTCAAGGAAAAGAAAATAGAGGTTATACCTAAGAAGAATAAGGCTAATTAAATTTAGGTCTACAGTCTAAGGCCAGTTACACCACTCACTTGTTATTGCTAACTTTCCTTGATTCAGTTTTCTCATTTAAAAAAATTGATATTTTTAAAAAGGGAATTTAATGAGACCAGTTTTCTTTAAGCTCTTAAATTCTATTAGCAGTTTATATTTTTAATAAAGCATAGATTTTTTTCTATGATCAGAAATACTAATAAAATTATGCTCATACCAAGTTGTAAGGAGTGATGAAGTTATATGATTTATAAATGACTTTACAGTAAATATTTCTTATTCAGCCATCTTAAAATTACATGAGAGCCAACAGAAGATCAGGGTGCTGGGATTACAAAAATCAATTACTGAAGAAAGTTTATATCTAAATACAACAAAAATGAGGTAAATCTAGGAAAGTTTCATATTAGGATACCAGGTAGGACACTATACCCTCATATCAAACTCAGAGCTTGCTTCTGTGGAAGGGGAAATACAGTTGACCCTTGATTTTAGGTTTAGAGATAGACTTACATATTTCATTCCAGATGGATTTGCTTTTAATTTTTGCAGGAAGGAGATAATGAATTGTGACCACCATTACAAAACAAAAAGTGGTTTCACCTTTCATTAATTTTAGAGATGAGAGATGTTTAAAAAGAAATTTGTTTTAAAATCAAACAAAACAGAACTGATTAATAATAAACACAAACATTTTCAAAAGGACTCATATTATAGGATTCTATTTATATCAAGTGTCCAGCATAAGCAAATCCATAAAGAAAGTAGATTAGTGGTTGCTCAGGACTGCTGGTGGGCGGGGGAAGGGAAACAAGAAATAACTGCTAATGGTGAAGGGTTTCCTTAGGGGTAATGAAAATGTTCTAAAATTAGTTAGCAGTGGTAGTTGCCTGCTCTTGTGAATATAGTAAAAGTACCTCAAATGTACCTTTGAAAAGGGTGAATCTCCATTTTTATTTCATTTTTTTAAAGTAATAAAAAAAAGAGCAAAAATCAGGGTGTGCCCTGGTGGCCTAGAGGTCTAGTACACTGGGAGCAGTCCCACATACATGCCAAGGTCTAGGGTTCAAGACCCAGAGCCAGGGGAAACAACCAATGTGTACAACTAAATAAACATAAATAGGGTGCTTCCT
Organism: Solenodon paradoxus; assembly: GCA_004363575.1. Lineage (NCBI taxonomy): Eukaryota > Metazoa > Chordata > Mammalia > Eulipotyphla > Solenodontidae > Solenodon > Solenodon paradoxus. The sequence continues at coordinate 22,006 of RJWH01005660.1, read as the reverse complement.
CTTCCTCTCTTCCTGCCTGCCTTCTTATTGCCTTTTACTCCCGCCTATGCCTTTCCTTTAAAATAAAAATAAAAATAAATTAAAAATCAGAGCTTATAAAGTAAAATGCAATCATAAAAAAGAACAAATACAATGTATAAATCATAATTACCTACGGAAGTACAGAACTAGTCCATTTCTATAACTTTTCATAATTATCTAATTTTTTTATATTCTTAATATTTTTGTCTGGCTATTCTAACATACCTAGAAAAGTAACTGAAAATCTTACACTATGATTTTGGATGTATGTGTTTTCCTTATAATTCTCTCAGTTTCATTTAAATATTTTGAGACTATGTTATTAAGCATACACTAAGATTTTTTAGCTTTCCGGGGGATTTGATCTTTTCTCACATTTGAGTGAAATTCATATTCTAATTACCTTACAATTTATTTGATAATGATATCGCTAAACTAGTTTTTAGAAGCATTTTATTTTATCTTATTTAGTTGTTCACCCCCCACCCCGGGTCATTCTTTGGATGTATGCTGACTGTACCAGCCAGAGGCAGTGGGCTTAACCACTAAGCCACCAGGGCACACTGGAACCAGTTTTATTTTGACGCACATTTCTTTTTTATCCAACCTACCAATTTTTCTCTTCTAACTGGAATGTTTTCTTTGTTTACACTTAATTCAATTACTGATAATAAACTTAGCCAATACTAAGATGCACAATTCCTTAATATAACATCTCAGAAACTGAAGTGTTATTCTATTAGTGGAATATTAAAATTATAGTTTACTATATGGAAATAGCAATATAATCTTTACTGCCTACACATTCATGAAATCTATCATAGCTACTATTCTTCCTTCCATTACTTCAGATTGACTTTTTAAATTGTTGGTGCTCTACAAACTGAATTTAATTGCCATTTTAAGTGACTTCAAAAGGACTAAACTATGGCTTGGCATTGAAATAAATAGTTTTTCATAAGCATAGAAATAAAGCAGCTAATACTGTGAAGCAAATATTTGATGTTAAAAGAAAAATATTATTTTTCTCATAAAGCAACAATTATTATTTGACTTAAGATTGAAAGATAACAGCACATAGACAAACACTGTGATACATTTTATTACTGATAAAACAGGACGACCTATGAGTAGTCAAATAATGCAACGGAAGATAGTAAAAATTGACAAAGTCGCCAAAATACAGAAACATTTCAAGGAACACCAAGATGATTTGACTGATGCATATCCTTAAGGCAAATGTCAATTTATCATAGACTTCTTAATAATACTGAACTGAAACTCTCTATCTTTCATGTCATTTGAGGAAAAAATAAAGCTGAGTTTAATCGCTAGGAAATGCTGATAAAATTCTGATGTTCTTTGCATGCCTCAAAATAATACACTGGAGCTAAACATGCTAGAGGCTGATACAATGAGAATGAATTAGGACACAGGTTATCACTGTAACAGTATCATAAATATCTATAGCCAAAAGTTACTGCCATCTTAAATCTTAAACTACAAAACGATTTCTTGGAAAGGAAAGCAACTATAAAGGAGGTTTGGCTAAATCTGGTGTAAATATCTAGATTTAAAGCCTGTTCAGTGTATGCATTTTGTTTCTGATGCATTCTGAAGCTATGAATCTGAATATTTAAAGACTGCCTGAGAACTAACACATGTTACTTTTGACTCCTTGTCTTTACAACTACAAATCCTCTGCATTTTAGTCAACAGACTATTGGAGGAAGAACTGAGGAAAGATGATTCTAAAGACTTTCCACTGTCATCTTTTGAAAAGAACTAGCAACAAACCTTACAAAATAAGTATCATCTTCAAGAAAGCACTAGCATCAAATTTTACAAAATGAGTGTCAGAAACTTGTAAGAAAAGTCCAGGAAAAGGGGCTTGAAGAAATTCTGAAAAGAAAATGACCCTCACTCTTCATAGCAGAGAGAAAAATGTTATGTGGGAAAACACAGACAATGACAATTCTAAAGCAAGTGTTTCAAAAGACTGAGCATTATGAATGTGAAGTCTTATGAATAACCTCACCAACTTATTTCACTTTTAATTTCATTATGCACAAAAGTGATAAGAGAAAAGTCTGTACGTCTAAATGAATCTTAAAAAGCATGTTCAGGCATGCCCTTAGAGTAACAGTTTGGTCAGCTGCCTTCTGCTGGTGCAGTCCACATACATCCGAAGGACCTAGGTTCATGTCCTGGAACCAGGGAGTGGCGGGGAACGACCAAGATGTACAACTAAATAAAATTAAGTGCTTCTTCCTCCTTTATTTTCCTGCCTGCTTACTTCTACTGACCTTCATTCCTGTCCGTGGCCTTCATTTTTCAAAAAAGCACATTCAGTTAAAAAAAGTGAAATCATAAGTGAAAAAGAACAAATGTCATAGCTTAATTGGCAGTATTTTTTCTATATGTATATAGTGGTATCATAATATTAATACAGTCTTAAGAGTCAATGAAATGCCATATCTTGAGTTTTACCTCTACCATTTCTTTTGTTTTTATCTTGCCTCTTTAATATGTTTCCTCTCCTTTCTTGTCATTTTTGCTCTTGTTTTGATTGATAGAGAATTTTTTAAATATTTTTTTTCAAAAATATCTGCACTCCTATATTCAGAGCAGCACAGCTCACAACAGCCAAGACATGGAAACGACCTAAATGCTGAACAACAGATGACTGGATAAAGAAGCTGTGGTATATATACATATTCATAGATTCATATAGATTCAATAGAATTCTATTCAGCTACTTAAAGAAAAGAAATTGTGCCCTTTGCAACAATCTGGATGAAATTGAAAGAGATCATGTTAAATGACATAAATCAGAAAAAAAAAAAGAGAACTAGAGGATGGTTTCACTCATATGTGGAATATAAGAAAGTGAAATAAATAAACAGATAAATTCCAGCAAAAACTCTCAGGACACCAGATGATGACTGTCAGGGGGATTGGAGGGGGAGCGTAGAAAGAGGGACAAAGGTGATGTAAAGGACTCTGGTGGAGGATGTGGTGTGAAATAATAGATTGAGATACAATGTCAATATTCAAAAATGAATGTAGCATTGTGAACAAAAGAGATAGTAAGTGTCAATAATTTTTTTAAATACTTTCTTCCACTACTACATCTAATCTTTTTACTGTTTATTCTAGAAATAATTAGGACAATTGACTTACTAAATTCTAAAGCTAATTAAAACATTTACTTGTTAATCAGGTCGCAATAAACATGATGTGTTAGCCTAACAAAAGAACTGAAAAAAATGTTCCAGCACATTTGGTAGAAAAGTAATGACACAAAAATCTCTTTAAATATCAAGATAATGTCAAATGTAATAGGGATAAATTTCCAGATTTTCATGAACCAGATAATATACAAAAATCCATATGAAAGGAGAGATGAGGTACACTCTGGTGGAGTAATGGTTGGGTCAATCACCTCCAAAGGATGCAAGCCACATACCCCTGGGTTTGAGTCCCGGGTTCATGAAGAAACAACCAATGTGAACAACTAAATGGAAATAAAGTAAAATGCTTCTTCCTCTTCTCTCTTTCTGCCTAACTGCCTACTCACCTTCATTCCTGCCTCCTGCCTGTACCTTTCCTTTAAAGAGAAAGGAGAGAGAGAGAGAGAGAGAGAGAGAGAGAGAGAGAGAGAGAGAGAGAGAGAGAGAGAGGAGAGAGAAGAGAGAAAAGTGATAAGGAGAAGCAATGGGAAGAAGAGACTAGTCTACTTTAAGTCCACCATCAGGTCAGTGAGAAGGGCCTTTTCCTTTCTTTCATCTTCTTCCATAAGAAGAAAAGAGATCTAAAGAGGAGACATGAGTCTACACTAGGTTGACACAGTAGAATGATCTAAACCATTTAGGGTTGATTATTTATTCTCCACAGCAAAATGTGAAATTCTAAATCAGCAGGGATCTGAAGACAGCATGGAAAACATTTGATGCCAAAGGCATGAAAGACTCAGGCAAAACTGCCAAGTAAGCGGAGTTCTTAAACCTTTCCTAGCATTCATTAGATACAAAATGCTTTCACTAAATTTCCAAGTACTAAAAGGAAGCTTATCTCTCTTTCCCTATCTCTACTAAATCAAAATCCCCATTCATAGAGACAGCTCTCTTAACTATAGATTCATGTCAGTAATGATATAGATTAAGCTTATGTGGGGGGCGGAGGAGGGCCAGAGATAATTTCCTATTTTGATTTTAAGGTGAGATATCCTGGAAGTGGTTAAAAAGAATGGTCATGGGTTAAAAGTTTTAAAAAAAGGTACAGAAAACTGAAACATCTCTCTTCCCTTGTCATAGTCTACATTTGTCCCCCATATATTTTTTCCTTAGTTCCCAACTTTCTTCTTTCACTCTTCCTCCTTTTAAATTAAAAGTTGAATTCAAGTTTGCTTTAACTATTCAGATATTATGCTAATGACAAAGGTGAGTTAGAAATGATCCCCTATCATAAATGACTTTCTATCTGGTACAACTGCAATTTGAAAACAGCTGCTTACAAAACAGTGCAGAGCATGATAATTTTTCTGTTTATTGAAAATATTTGGAAGCATTAAAAAGTATTCAGCAAAGAGGCATTTCCAGACAGGTGGTTCACAATGCTAAGTGCCTCTTAATAAAAACACTACCAGGCTGTTTTTCACTCTCATAATGCTCCTAATTATTTTGTTTATTTTGGGTCAGTGGTTCTAGATTAAAAATAAATAAATAAAAAACTAGTAACAAAAGAATTACTGTATTTTGTTACTAAAAGATACAAAGAAAAACTTTAAACCATGCAAAAACATAAATACACTTTGTAGAAATAAAATCTTAATTTGCTCCACATTTATCCCTAAAATATCTAAAACATGAATCTTTATAGATTCTCCTCCACTCCAATTTCCAGTCACTGAATTTCAGTTTCCTTTTCTTAAAACATTCTTTCAATCCTCTTTCTTTGTAGAAATAGTGGCAACTGAATCATTTCACATGGCCTGTGTAGGGTATATTTACATAATGCTTACAAAGAAAAGTTTGGCAGGAAATAAAGTATCGGTATACTTAAAGTAACAGCTAGTAGTTAAGTAAGAGGAAATTCGATTACAGAGAACAGTTATGTGGTTAAACAATTTTGAACTAACAAAAATCGCACAATGTGCCTCGTGACAATATTGGACTTAAAAAGTATCTTGAGATAGGTTATCATTTTTAAACATAAATTTACTTCCAGATAACTTATGTTTCCCCCATGGGATAACTTAGCTAGCTTATTGGTACCTTGTAGATAGCAAGTGGCTCAATAAATGTTAGGCATTTTTAAACACCCACATATTGTACTAATATGTAGAAAGCATTTATGGTTAATTAAACATAAAAAAAAACACAACAAATACCCAATCAAGACAGAAAGACTTCTACCATGAATCACGGTATAAAAGCAAAAAGAGTGCTTCCTTCAACAGCACATACACTAAAACTGGAACAATACAGAGAAGATTAACATGTTCCTATTTAAGAACGACATGCACATTCATTCTTTAAAGAAAAAGAGGAAACAATTTATAATATGAAAGTTCTTTCCTTCTATAGACAATGAGCAGACTTAGACCTCTGCCAGTGCAAATTACTGAAGCTTCTATGAGAAAGTGCTGATCAGTAGTTTACAGATCTCAGAGATGAAAAGAAAAAGATCCATACTCTGGCAGATTCTTTTATTTTCTTAGCAGTATCTAAATCTTCCCTTCCTCCTCAGTAACAAAAGATCAGTTTATTCAGGGTAGTCATGTATTCAGCTACATAGCCCTCCCCCTGTTGCTAAGCTTTGATTCAGAAAGTCTCCTTAAAGGGAGAGGAGTGTGCCTGGTAGAGCAGCGGTTAAGGTCAATGGTCTCAGAAGAAGGCCACAAACCCTTGAGTTCGAATTCCCGGTCCAGGGGAAAAAAATAGAAACAACTAAATAAAAATAAAATAAAGATGCTTCTGCCTGCCTGCCTGCCTACTCACCTTCATTCCTGCCACTACCCTTAAAAAAAAAAAAAAAGAAAGAAAAGGTTGGGGAGAGGAGGATGCCTGCCTTTGCCTTGCTGGTTGCCTGGAATTTGGCTATGATGGCTAGAGCTCTGGCAGATATCTTGGGCCATGAAGACCAGGCCTATGTTTTAGGGCTAGCATATCAAAGAACTGGAAAAATCTTAGGTTCTTCAGGACTTCATGAAACTACTATACTTATCCTAGATTGCCTACTAAATGAATTATTTCACTAAATGAAATATTTCAAATATTGCATGTTTAAGTCTGTTTCTTTTAATCTCCTTTTATTTTTTCTGCAACTGAGTATAGTTCTAATTGCTTACCTTCTGATAGGTAAAGAATTTTTATCTTCTTTTTACAGATGAAGCAACAGAGATCCAGAGAGATAAGAGCAAAATCAAATTAATGAAGAAGTGGGTCTTCGCTATTAGTTCAATGCTTTTTCACTAAAAGCTGACTCTTATCAGGTTCTAAATACCTAAAAAAGAAAATAAAAGTGTATTAAAGTAAACGTAAGTTTAGCTATATTGCAGTGTTAAATGACACATGATAGTGAATACACTACAACGTCCTGTGGAAAGAAAAAATACAAACTTTTTTTATGTAAAACTAAATTATATCATATTCCAGTGTGGAAGAGAGATATATCAAATGAAAAGAATCAAAGGCCAGTATAAACAAAGATACTGATTTACTGCACCCAAGTTTTACCGCATTGCTCCCATAAGAAGAATGCCAATAAAAATCTTAATTTCCTCAGAATTAAGATTTCAAAATCTAAGGTATGCTTTCCCTCTAAGTCCTTAATTGGAATTTTTTCTTAAAATCCTTAGCTGGAATCTTTCTCCTGACATTATTTTTATTAACCATGGCCCCAGTTTCAGTCATAAAGATCAGTTACAAAGTGAAACATCTCAAATTCTTCTTTGAAACTCCATTCCCTCGCTGTAAAATGCAAGGTTGGCAGTTCAAGAGCAAACTCACTGTTAAACATCAATTATTTATGTCATAGGTAAAAATTTAAGTCAATAAAATATCTTTAAAATTTCAAAAGAATACAAAGTAACTAGCATAGTACATGGCAATAGGAAATGCGTGACCGAAAATAATAATGTTTGCCTGCCTGGAAAATGAAATCTCTATTTGAAGAATGATAATCTGTTCTGTAAATATTCAAAGTTTGCCGGGAGCAAATCCCAGGAACAGGGTTGGCAAGGGAGGAGGCACCGCAGCAGATTGAGAAATTCAAGAGTGAATGAGATAATAAAAAGCAAGGGACCTACAGTCTCTCTCAGACTGAGGGCCCTGACCATCCTGCCGTCCACCTATTTATTGGATTCATACACAGCATTGCTTCAAGCAGCTTATGCAACCAAGTTTATAGCTACATTAGATTTGCTTATGCAGCCCTTTGCTCTTTAATTACATAACTGTATCTGTCTTATTTTGGCGGGTGAACAGTCACAGACACACTCCCCATGCTTGTTCACACAGTGACCCAGGCCTGGTGCTCCAAGCCTGGTGTTCTTGATGTTCTGCCAACTCCCAATTCACCCTTGCTCCACTTTCTGCCTCCAACAAAAGTTAGAGAAATAAAAAAGAAAGAACCTGTTTGACATATAACCTTTAAATGTCAGTTTTTGAAAGACTGCATTATAGCTCTCCTTTGAGCATTGCTACAAAGTCCTAAGAGAGCTCTAGGCTAATAAGAAGAATGCTGTCAACAAAAAAGAAACATCTTTTCCTCCCTGGCATGAAAACAGAGCTTTTGCAAAGGGACACAGGTTTCTCTTTCCAAGACACTGCCCTGAGTCAGGAACTCCGGCTGCTGCTTCTTACTGTCGATGTCATAACTCTAACAAGGAAAAGGAGTGGGTGGAGAAAAATAAATGGCTTCTGAATTTTTCAGTGGCAGCAGTGACAAGGACAACAAGTAACCTGATGCTTATTTCCATTCTCCCCTTTGAAAATGAGTCAATGAGAAAGTGAGGTTTAAAGTAAAATATCAGGTACGTCCTGAAGGAGTAGGAAATTGGACACAGTCACATACATCTCAAGGTGCCCAGTTCATATGCCAGAACCAGAAGGAAAAATCGAGATGAACAACTAAATAAAATAAAATCAAGTGTTTCTTCCTCCTCTCTTCCTAGCTGCCTCTGCTCAACTTCATTCCTGCATCTTTCCTTTAAAAAAATTAATTAAATTAAGTATCAGCTATATTACCAGTTGATCCACACTTCAAACCTTCTCTATAACAACACATAAGCTTAGATCTTAGTATCTCTGATGTTCATATCTGTAGAAAAGAAAACCAGTCACGGAAATCATTATATCACCTTATCTTCCCATTTTCTTTGTTCTCATATGTGTAGATTTCCCATATGTGCAGTTTCCCCATTCCTCAGGTATATGTCAACACACTGTGCCCTTCACTAAATCACCAAGTATTCTTCACCAATGTCAGGGGGCCCCATCACCACTTGTCCCCTCCCCCATTCCATTCTCTATTGGTCACCTCAGTTCTATTGCAAGGGTTGGCTGTTTCATGTATTCCATTGTTTTGTCTATTCACATTCCACTTATGAGTGAAGTCAACCGGTATCTATCTTTCTCCTGTTTTATTTTACATAGCATAATCCCCTCTAGAGCCATCTATGCTGATTCAAATGCAGCATTCCATTGTATATATATACTACATATTCTTTATCCATTCATCTTGACATTGGGCACTTAGGTAATTTCCAGTTCTCAGCTATCATGAATAAGGCTACAGTAAACAAGGGAATGCAAAAATCTCTGCAAATTAGTGTTTTTTTTGTTTTGGGGGTTAATACCCAGAAGTGGGATGGTGGGATCAAATGGGATTTCCATATTCAACTTTTTGAGGAATCTCCATTCCTTTCTCCATAGGGGTTTCACCAATTTGCACTCCCACCAACAGTGTAAAAGTGTTCCCTTTTCTCCACATGCCCTCCAACATGTTGTTTCTAGGCTTTTGAATAACAGCCAATCTTTCAGGTGTAAGGTGATATCTCAATGTTGTTTTGATTTGCATTTCCCTGATAGTCAGCAATTAGTAACATCTTTTCATGTGCCTGTTAGTCACCTGTATATCTTCTTTGGAAAAATGTTTCTCCAATTCCTCTTCCCACTTTTTGATTGGATTGCCTGTTTTTCTGTTATTGAGTTTTATGTGTTCTTTGTATATTTTGGATATTTGTCAGAAATATGGAACACAAATATCTTCTTCCAGTTAACAGGTTGTCTTTTTTCTTTTGGTGATGTTTTCTTTTGCTGTGAAGAAGTTTTTTAATTTGATGTAGTCCCAACTGTTAATTTTTGGTTTTGTTTCCCTTGATGCTAAAGTTCAGTCCCCAAAGACCTCCATTAAAGCTGATGTCATGAAATGTCTTTCCTATGCTGTTATCCAAGAATTTGTATGATTTCCGGTCTTATATCCAAGTCCAGTCCATTTTGAGTTAATTATTGTGAATGGTGTTAGACAGTGGTCTAGCTTCATTCTTTTGCATGTAACTATCCAGTTATCCCAACAGCATTTATTAAAGAGATTTTCCTTTCTCTGTCATATGCTTTTGGCTCCTTTGTCATAGATTAACTAACTGCATGTGAGTGAACCAGTTTCTGGAGATTCAGCTCTATGACACTGATATGCACCACTGTTATTATTCCAGAATCATACCATTTTGATCACTAATGCTTGGTAGTATATGTCTGCAACTATAATCCCTCTGGATTTATCCTTTATTCTCATAATTGCTTTAGCTATTTGGAGTCTTTTGCTGCTCCATACAAATTTTAAGATTTTGTTGTTGTTCTATCTCCTTGAATAAGCCCAAGGGATTTTAATGGGGATTGCATTAAATTTGCATATTGCTAGAGGTAAGATGACCATTTTAACAATGTTGAGTCTTCCCAGTCATGAGAAGGGGATGTCTTTGCCTATCTTTTTGTCCTCCTCTATCTTTTAAAAAGGACTTGTCTTCATAATATAGGTCTTTCACCTCCTTTGTTAAGTATATTCCAAGATATTTGATTATTTTCACTTCTATTTTAAATGGTGTGATTTTCTTAATTTCATTTTCTTCTAGCAAGCTGATGGCATATAAAAATGCAACAAGGGCAAACTCTAGTGCCTAGTGGTCTAGTACAATCTGGGAGCAGTCCCATACACATCCCAAGGTCCTGGATTCAAGATACAGGGTGGGAGGGAACAACAAATGTGAGCCACTAAATAAAAATGAATAAAGTGCTTCTTCCACCTCTCCCTTCCTGCTTACTTGCCTTCCTTTCCACTTGTACCTTTCAAAAAAGGTAATTTTTTAATGCAAAAAACTTTTGTACATTGATTTTGCAGTCTGCCACTATACTGCATTAATTGATGAGTTGTTGTAGTTTTTTGGCATATTTTTTAGGGTCTTCAGTATATATAATCACATCATCTGCAAATAATGATAGTTTTACTTCCTCCTTTCCTATTTGGATTCCTTTTATTTTGTTTCCTTGCCTAACTGCTCTAGCTAAAACCTCCAGTACAATGTTAAATAACAGTGGTGAAAGTGGACAGCCTTGCCTTATTTCTGACCTTAGAGAAAATGCTTTCAATTTTTTGCTGTTGACTATGATGTTGATTGTGGGTTTATTGTATATGACCTTTATTATGTTGAGGTATGTACCTTCCAGCCCCATTTTCTGTAAGTTTTTTTTTTTTTAATCATAAAAGGGTATTGGAAAAAGCTTGTCAAAAGCTTTCTCTGAGTCTGTTGATATGATCATGCGGGTTTTTCTCCTTGTTCTTGTTGATAGGGTAGATTACTTAATAGGTTTACATAGATTAGCAAGTTGCTAATCAGTGAGCTGGAAGACAGGGCAGGTGGACCCAAGTAAACCAACAAGAAGAAAAAAGAATGAAAATAAATCAATAAAGCATTAGAGACCTATGGGATAACATTAAAAGGAACAACATTGACATCATTGGGTTCCAGAAGGGTCAGGTTTTTTTTGTTTTTTTTGTTTTTTTTAAGGAAAGGTGCAGGCAGGAATGAAGGCAAGCAGGTAGTCATGCAGAGAGAGAGAGGAGGAAGAAGCACTTTTATTTCCATTTAGTTGTTCACACTAGTTGTTTCCCCCCAAGACCCAGGACTTGAACTCAGGGGTATGAGATTTGCAACCTTTGGAGGCTACTAACCTAACCACTATTCTGCAAGGGCAAGCCATTATCTCCAATCTTAACAGTTACAGTATCCTCAAATAGCTTATGAAAAGCTGTTGTTCATCTGTATTATTCAATAAATAGATTTATTAAATTTACATCATTATTTACACATACTATACTTCAAATAGCTGAAATACAATGTCAAAAAGTTCTGCCAAAATACATTCCATAATATTGGCCTTAGAGAGGTTTTTGGGGATTGAACTCCAACATCAAGGGAAACAAAAACAAAACTAAGCAAATGGGACTAAAGCAAACTAAAAAGCTTCTGCACAGTGAAAGAAACTATCATCAGAGTAAAAAGACATCCTACCGACTGGGAGACATTATTTGCACATGATATATCTGCTAAGGGTCTAATATTCAAAATATAGAAACTTAACAAAAAAAACCAACCCAAACCAAAAAATGGGTAGAAAAAAACGAATAGACATTTTTTCAAATAAAACAAATGGCCAACAAGCACTGTCATCAGGGAAATGGAAATAAAGACACACCTGTGAAAATGGCTATTATCCAAGAGAACGGAAACAACAAATTTTGGTGAGTATACAGTGGAAAGGGAACCCTTTAACACTGTTGGTGGAAGTGTAAATTGGTGCATACATTATAGAAAACAGTATGGAGACACCTAAAAAAATTGAGAATAGAAATCCCATATGATTCCATCAGCTCACTTCTGGGTATTTACCCAAAAACATTAATTTGTAGAGTAAATGCAACCCCCATGTTTATTGCACCTTTGTTTACAATAACCAAGAATTGAAAATTATTTAAGTGTCCACTGTCAGATGACTGAATAAAGAAGATATGGCATAAATACACAATGGAATACTAGACGGCCCTAAAAAAAGATGAAACCCTGTCATTTGCCACAACATGAATGGAACTAGAGGGAATTTATGCTAAGTGAAATAAGTAGAAGGAGAAAGCAAATATTGAATGATCTCACTCAGACGAAGAATATAAAGAAACGAAGCAGAGAAACAGACAAAACAAAAACCAACACTTGAACATTATCAACAGAACTGAGATTATCAGTGGGGAAAGAGGTGTTGGGGGAGCAAGTGGTTGTCGGGGGTCGGGGGAGGTCAATGGAAAACAGTAGATGGCTTTTGGTAATTTGATGATGGAATGTGGTGTGTTGTCATATATTTAATAATGGTGAGCCTATATACATGTGCTTATATTATTGTGTAAGTCAATGTTATCTCAATAAACATTTTTTTAAAAGCTCTGTCAAAAATATAAGCATGCAACTGCTATCTCAATTTCCATTAGGTTGCTTTAAAAAATTTAAGTCATAGAATTTTGGGACAGAAATTATTTTAGGCATGGTTTGGTTCAGACACTGTGTTTAAGAAAGGTTATAAAGCACAGGGAAGTTAATTGACCTGGCCAAGATCATTTGGCACAGCCAAGACTGGAATCTGGCCATCAAATTCCAAGTAAGTATACTTTTCACCAAATCATATGGGTTTTACTTTAGTTTTAAATGAAAATTATTTAAAGTTACTAAGGTTTTTTTTTCCTTAAATTATTCAAAATTTCTGGGAGTCTGTTTTTTAAATTCCGTAAACTAATTTCATATATTAAACATATAAGTAATTTTCCTCTTTCCAGGCCATCAATTTTTGAGAAAAAGTGAACAATCTGTCAAACTAAAGATAGTGAACTCAATTTTTCACAATATTTAAAAGACGATCTACTTTTAGGATTATCTTCAATACATTTTAAATCCCACATTTGATTTCTTCAGTTACCCACTACTTAAAAGTGTATTTTTGCACACCTTAGTCATCAAAAGATTTCTTGGAAAGTGGAAAGCAGTTTAAGTATTACCCTAAATACTAAACAAAATTAATTTGATATATAGCTATAGAGATACATAACATCCCAAAACAAAGACACTGATACTGGTCTTGCTATTGATATTCTACATTAGTGCCCATAATCAATAACTAGTGTTTGAGAAGGTACCCTTGTTACCTTAATTATGCATTTCATTTTAATTGGAATTTACTGAGCACAAACCAATGTGGCAAAAAGTAGGCTAAAAAAAGCATATATAAATTATGCATATTGGCACACCTTAGAGGAGTAGTGATTTGGTCAACTGCCTGGAAATGCAGGTCACATACATACCAAGGACCTGTGTTCACCTCCCAAGTTGGGAAGAAAAACCAAGATGTACAACTAAATAAAAATAGAATAAAATTCTTCTTCCTCCTCTCTCTTCCTGCCTGCCTACTTGCATTCATTTCTACCTGCACTTTTCCTTAAAAAAAAAAAAAAGGGAGTATAAATAGTAACAACATGGACTTGACCCTTTCAACATGGGTGAAATGAGGATGAATGAAGAACTTTATAAGTAAACACAATGAGACAGAAATGAATTTTTCAATCTTACCAGAAAGTTGCCCTAGATCATGGTAAATTTAAAAATCAAGATGAAAAATAGAAGTTTCTAAGTTCACCCTAATAACGAGTGATATCTGATATTTCATTTCTGTTTTATTTTTCCATTTAAAGGGTATGCCCTTCTAGCTCAGGTGGCTGAGATGGCTGGAGTATGTACCATACTAAAGCCCAGGGCCAAGTGGTGTGACCAGGGACCCAAGGATGGAGAGGGGAAAATAAAATAAAACAACTAAATAAAGATGCTTCTTCCTCCTCCTCTCCCTTTCTTCATTCTTGAAACATAAAAGTCCATTTTAAAAGTTTTTCAACATTTGTATAAACTTGTTCAAGTTTTATAGAACTCACGCTCAGCTTAAATCAGGATGAATCCCGAGGCAATATCTATGAAGGTAAGACGCAAGGATCTGCAAATTGCCTGACTATTCAACAGAATTCATTAGAGAAGTCCTTAAGAAACCAATCATTTAAATAGTTTATAAAAGTATTTATAGGTTACCTATCCAAATCTATTAACTAGTCACACTTGTTTTAACCCATTCCTTAAAGAAACTGTCTCGTAAATTATTTCAATTCTTTATATTGGTCTAGGGAAGGTCCACAACTCTTCAAACAAAACTGACTATCAGAAATGCTTACATTTAACCTCCTTTTCTCCTCCCATGAATTTAACAGACCTTAACAAAAGACTTATTTGACAGGACTGACTTACTCAATTATGCAAGATGCACACTTTCCAATTCAGGAATTTAGTGGACACTTTGAACATTTCAAGAGATGTGTGTGTGTGTGTATTTCTTTGTGCCATTCAAGGTTACTGGTAACACCAACCACAATAACCACAATGTTACTACTTAACAGGTGCATCTAGGAACGTCTCTCATATCCTAAAACTGAAAGAGCTCATCTCACTTAAAGGAAAACAATACCACAACTTTCTCCTCTCTTGAGTAAGGGCTGCTGGTTTAAAGACAAGGGCAGAAGCGCAGGTTTCGCCCGCCTAGCTCTGCTCCGGGACGCGGGTGGTGGTGAGCCTCAGCCTGGAACCGGGGGCCGGGGATCCCCTCCTCACCAGTGGGCACTTACCTCGCCCATCAACCTGCTAAGGCCGTGCTGGAGCCTCGCCCGAGTCTCGGTCTCACAGCCACTCGCTCCTGGTCCCCATGAAGAATCTATCACCCTCAGCTACCGCAAAGGAAGCTGAGATGCCCCGCCTCGAGGGGAGCGGAAGAACGAACCTCAAGCCTCAGGCTCGCGAGCTGGAAGCCCCCTCCCACCTGTGCCCGCCCACTGTGAGGCCCCCGCCAACCTCACTGCCGGTGCAGGGAAGGCTAGGACATGAGCCAATTCTCAGGACCCGCCCCACCCTCCCGCCATGCTGATCCGCACCCACCTGGAGGCCACCGGCCCTGCCTAGCCGGGTCTGGGAGGACGAGGTGCCGCCCGCTGCACGAGCCCGGGGTACAGACTTAGCTCTCCAGCTCTCCGCCCGGGCTTTACTCCGTCTCTCAGTAATCCGCCCGCTCCCGCCTTCTCGTTGCCATGGCGACAGACCCCGCCCCCGAGAAGCCTCCGATTGGTCCGACTGAGATAGCGGGTTACCGATTGGCGGGGCCGGAGACGAGGCCGCTCCTGCTGGCTGCGAGGAGGGCGGAGTGGAGCGTGTACGCATAGGAACCCGGCTGAGCCAAGGGGGACGTGGCGTTCTGCGACTAGGGCGGTGAAGCCGCGCCACTTCCTTCTCTAGATTTCATGAAGCCTGTGGAGCAGGACTCGGTAGGGTGAAGTGCTGTCTCCGGACCGGAACAGAGCCCCCAAGGATTCCGTCCCTCTTGGCAGCTGGCCTGTGCTGGCAGCGCCCAAACCGGTCTGAGATGAGCTGTCAGGCCCATTCTCGCCCTAGTAGTCTCTCGGATCTAATTCCCGGCCCCCTCTTGGAGGAAGTCCTAGACGGATTTAATCTCACCCTCCCACTCCTGTAATGCTGGGCAATCAGCCAATGTGACCTGATTGCTTTTTGCCCCACCTTCTCTCACACCCATGTGCGGACAAGTCTCTTGTCGACACCCTGCGCTCTTAGAACTAAGACATCTATTCCAAGCCCTAATTTTAAAGATGAGGAAACTCAAGGATACACGTGACTCAAGAATTAGAACAGTTTTGGGAGCCTTGTAGCTGGTTTCCAAGCTTGAGCCTGACAAATTACAAAAACCTCTTTGTAACACCTTAATAGAAAAGTAACTGGCGCTCAGTAAGCACTCAATAAATGTTAGCCATGCTCATATTAGTGTCTGAATTTCAACCATCATTCAGGTCTCTGGATTCCAAAGCCACCAATCTTTACTCCTAGACACTTTTCACCCACATACTTAAAACAGTGCCTCAGCTGAGGAAGAGACACTTGTTCATTTTCTTGAAATCAAGATCTCAAACTCTCCCTTATCATTGAAGTCATAGAATGTTGTGACTTTACCTCCACTGAAGATTAAATAATAGGCAAATGTATGGAAGATAATCATAGCCAGGTTTGATGGACAGATTAAAGATGAAAAGCATGAGAGAAAGACAGGCTATTCCAAAGGTTATCGTGTAGAAACACTAAATTTGAATTTGAAAAACACGAGACATATTATTTGGAATATTGATTATGTGTCATTAGTAATCAGAAGACAATACCACATCCCAATACTGTAGAAAACAATAAACTGTAAATACGTAAGACACAAATTATCTTCCATATTTATATTTCCTGTTATCTATCACAGGGCCAAACACGCAATGTCTGATCCAGGCACTCAAATTTGGTAGATCCTTTAAGGTGAGTCCTGAGAGATCTAGTAATAATAATGTATAATCCAATGGAGATGAATAGTGGAAAATGAGAAGACTGGATTAATTTAATAATATAATAAAAGGCAAAGATAGTGAACCCCTATTGGGTTACTGAACTGTTAGTATTTTGCTCAGCAATATTCTGGAGTGAAGGAAAAATAGAAGATAAGGTAGCTAATCAAACAAAAGTTAAACAGCAAGATGAAGGATTAGGAAAAAGAGTCGAGTAAAATATTTCAGAATGTCATGTGCATATAAAGCAGGCAATAACATCTCATATACTAATAAAGATTTTTTGGTAGAAACAAATAGGAATGTTGACAGTAATGATGCGGGTGAGGGTGAGCGAGGCACACTGATGAAACGCTGGGTCCGTCTAGAAAGAATTCATAGAGAGAGTCATTTGGTCAAGAACACACAGCAAGTTAATTAAAAGCAGAAACAGTGAGTGTAACCTCCCTGAAGGCCAGGAAAGTTACATCAAGGGAATGCACACATGTGTGTAAGACCAGTGCTGCCTGCCTCTCACTCAGGCAAGATGGATTCTTGTATATATGAGGGGTGGGGGCTTCCTTCCTTCTTGGTTGTGTCCAAGTTACCTGGAGTAAAAAAAAAAAAAAAGGTGGGGCTTGAGTATCTAGGGGTGTGTCCTAGACCCAAATTGTTAAGGTGGGATCCTTGCTCTTTGGGCCTTTGCTCTTAGAAGTATCAGATTTTGCCAGTTAATTTTCGACTCATACATCTGCATGCTGTCTCTGCATCTATAAGCTCTGAAAACATCTTTTGATCTGAAGGACTTAGAAGGAAATAATACTTTGCTTAATAGGTAAAACCTAAAACTTGCAAGTTTAATACTCTTGGAGACTCTGCTGAATAGAGGATTGAAGAACATGCTATTATATTGTCCAAGGGAAAAAATAAGGCTTTGGGGGTCAACTGGGTCCCAACCCTGCCTGGGTTAAAAAAACCAGCTCCACTTGTGTTAGCTGAATGTCCTCTGGTAAGTTACTTAACCTCTTTCCATAGCATAGCTACCCCATCTCTAGAATGGAAGCAATAATAATGGCCACTTTACAGACTTGTGGGGTTAAATGAGTTTTGTTGGAAAACAGAGTGATGCCTGGCACTCAGTGCTATATTAAAGCTTGAGAAAATATTGGCCTCAGCTTTTGGGATCATAACACTAAACTTACTATCAGGATTTAAATAATGTATATAAAGTGCTAGAGAGGCGATATCCAATAAATATATTTTTTTCTTCGTTTCCTTCTCCCCAACTTTCCTCCTCACCTGTTACCTTTGAACATTGATCTGATTACCTCTACCAATGCCATTAAGGAGCTATATTATTCAACCTGGTCTAAGCAAGAATAAAACCTTTTTTATTTTTTTTGGTGAGCCTGTTGGCTCAGGCATTAAGTCTGAGTCTCTGGTATAGTCCATGTAAAGCCCAAGGAACTGAGTTTGTGACCTGAGGCCAGGAGGAACAACCAAAATGAACAACGAACTAAATGTTTCTTCCTCCTCTCTCCTGCCTGCCTGCTGCTTGCCTTCATTCCTGTCTGCTCTCTTCCTCTTAAGAAAAAGTTAAGAAAAATCTTTCCTTGACACCACTGAGTTGACTAACTCAAAATGAGTTTACTAGAGGCCAGAAGACAATGAAAAGGAAACAATTCCAGACAACCAGTTGCTGCGAAGCCTGCCCTATAGTGCATCTCTTGGAACTACACGGAGGAAATGGTATGGGGTTTGGGTTTTTTAATGCTTCATTTCTTACCTTTCTCACTTCTAGAGTCCAACAGAGCATCACTTGGCCCAGTCCTTCACTGTGCTCAGAAAATAGGAGAGGGAGGCAGGAAGGCAGGCAGGCAGGCAGGCAGGCAGGCAGGCATTTGGGGCTCCCAAGAGACTGTAAGTGGTCAGAAACAAAAAACTCAGCAATAACAAAACTAACAAAACTAGGAAGTCTTGGATCCTGTCAAGTTTAGATCAAAGGTCAACAAACTATGACCTAGGGCCAAAGCCACCTGCTGCCCATTTTTGTAAATAGTTTTATTGGAAAGCAGCCATACTCAATAGCCACACATTTGCTGTATATTGCCTCTGGCTGCTTAAAAAAAAAGGAGAGGTAGAAGTTAAGAAGGGAGGGAAATATTTTTATTGCTCTCACCCCCCCACCCCACCCCACCCCCGATAGCCACAGGTCATAAATCCATGTCTTTGGGTCAACTTTTTTGTCCCCTTAAAGGAAAGGTGCAGGCAGGAATAAAGGCAAGTAAACAGGCAGGGAAACAGAGAAAGGAGGAGGAAGCATCTTTATTTTAATTTTATTTAGTTCACACTGATTGTTTCCCCCAGACTCGGAACTCTAACCCAATGTGCTATCTTTTAGGGATTGCACTGTACATTATAGAACATAACAGCATTTTTGGTATCTCTACACTAGATGCTAAAAACACCCACCCTGGCTTTGTCTACTAAAAATATCTCCAGACATAGCCAGCTATTTATTGAGAAGCAAAATCTCCCCAAGCTGAGAACCACTAGTTTAAAGAAACGAAAACCAATTCCAGCTAACCTAAAGACTGAAGGGATTTACTGAGAGGATAATAGAATAACTAATTCATAATCAGAGTAGGATAAGAATCTCAGGGGCAAAAGATCTTAGACCTTCTTTTGAGATGTGATAATTAGGTTATCTCCTTCTGTCTTTGGGTATTCTTAATTAAGTTTCAAATGCTCAGTAGGAAGAATCTAAATCTTGTTTAGATCAGGTATTCATTGCATGGTCCAGGGAATAAAGTCTGTCACCAGAATCAAGCTAGGAAGAGGTGTTCAGCAGGAAAAAAAAGGAATAACCACAATTCCTCTCTAACCTGTAGCTATATTTAGCTAACGTGGCATAAAACCTGACTACAAAAGCTTCAGTGAATTGGAGTGCATTTTTCTGTGATAAGAGTGTCTGGAGGCAGGCGGTTGTTGGCACTGGTTCAGCTGCTAAGCAGTATCATCACAGTCTATTTTCTTTTCTCAGTTCTGGTTTTACATCTTCAAGCTTATTGAGTGTTAAAAGATGGCTATCATACCTCCTGGCATCCTGAGTCATGACTACAATCAAAAGTAGGAAAACACAGGGATGAGCAGTAGGAAGACAGCAAAGGGACTTTTCATGTGAGAACTTTCTATGTTTTATCCGCCAAGGAAAAACTTTCACAGAAGTCCCCTGGGCAAACCATCTTTAAGTTCCTTTGACCAGAAATAGGTTATATGATCATTCTCTTAGTTACAAGATATAACATGGAAAATTAATATGTGACAAAGGGGAACACAATAGTTGTGATTGGCTTAGACAAGCACTATTAATCCCCTGGGAATAGGCCTATTGCTGTCAATTTTAAGGTTCTATTAGGAAGTGAAGAAGAGTCTAAGTTGTTAGCCAACAAGGTGGCATCTTTCATGTCTTCCCAATATAAAATCCACAAACCTATGTGATTCTGTAACCATTTCCTCTTTCTTCCCTTCTTTAACAACAAAAGGCAATTCTTTCCTCTAGATTCTGTGTTTTGTTTTCCTCTCCCGTTTCTCAGTGACTTCTTCCTTTGCTATCACTCATTTCTTCTTTTTCTAGCCCCTTTCTTTCCTATGTTATTAATCTTCCCTAGTTATACACTCCCACTCCAAGCATAGAAACAGACTCAAGGAGTATTTCCCAGCCTTGCAGACAGATAAAGAGACATGAGAAAGCAAGTATAGTAAAATGTTCATATACAGGCATGCCCTGGAAGCAGTTTGGTCAGCCACTTTTGGCAGAGAGCGCAGTTCATATACATCCCAAGATGTTTATGGGTTCGTGTCCTGGTGTCAGTGTGAACAACCAAGATGAACAACCAAATAAAACAAATATAGTGCTTCTCCTTCCTCTCTCTTCCTACCTGTCTGCCTCTGTTCTCCTTTATTCCTGCCTGCGCCTTTCCTCTAAAAAATGTTAATTATAAAATATAGTGATATTTCCTGAGAAATATATTTCAACTTGATATTTCAACTTTCTATAAGTTTAAAAATTTCCGAACATAATATTTAAAATAAAATCCTTCCCTTGATCCCAAATCATCCTCCACCTTGTTTCTCTACTTATCGTTTGTTCAAATTCCTTTTAAAAGTTCTTTCTCTATTTGCTCCCCTCCCTTTTACTCTCAATTTAGACAAAGGTAGCTTCTATCTCCTCCACTCCTCAAACATCGCTTTTATTAAGCTATTCTTTGAGTGAACTATTTCTGTCCTTGTCTAATTTAACTGTTCGGTAACATTCTTTGCAGCTGACTTCTCTTTCCTTGAAATACTCTCCTCCTTGCAACTGACAAAACTCTCTTCTAGTTTTCTTTCTACCTTTACAAATACTACCAGTTGGTCTCTATTGTCATCTCCATCATTCAACTTCTAAAAGATGAATTGTCCCGAGAGTTGATTCTGAGACTTCTTCTCTGTCTACTACCAATATTTCCACAGGGGCACTATTGGCATTTTGTGTGAGCCACTTCATCATTAAGCAGGTTTTCCCATGGATTACAGGATGTTTTGCAATCCTAGACACTATCTGCTAAATGCCAATAGTGTCCTCGTTGTTTGTCTAGGCCAAACAAGGACAAGCCAAGTTGTCTCCAAATTGTCCCTAAGGAAAGATTAAAATTTCAAGATTAAGAATCATTCTGTCTCTTATTGGGTGAGCCCAGCAAGCCCATAGCCTTAAATATCTATATGCCAATTCTCAAGTATCTATGACCCCAGACATCTCTTTTGATCTTTAATCTGCCTCCAACTCTGTGCATGCTATTTCCATTGGACTGGCCTGTTACTTAATAAATATTTGATGAATGAATGATCTAATTAACTTGGTCCCCCTGTTGTCTAAAACTAAATTCTGAATCTTTTCCCACCTGTGGGTCCCTGTAGAAGACATGGAGCTGGGCTATTCACATCTTCCTTCAAGGAAGGATTGACTGCCCAGCTGTGAGGCGTGAGGTTAGCTGACAGCCCCCAGCTCTTCCCTGTTTCAGGGTCCACCTCAGTTTTACAGTCAAAGGTACACTCTTCTTGGAGTATAACTGAGGACCTGCTCTTCTTGGGAGAGGCTCCCAGTCAATGAATGAGCAATGTGCTAGTACAAGAATCAACTCCCACACAGAATTCTTCTAACTGGCTGTGTTTTCTCTGGAGCTCACATCGGGCTGGCAGAGACTGTCAGATTTGTATAACTGTCCAAGAACTCTCCCTGCACAATTCTGCTCTTGTGTCTTTTCTTTGTACAGTGTTATTCCCTAAAAAAACTGTTGTACACCTAATTCTGTCTTCATATTTGGAGAATCCCAGAACCAATTCAGCACTCTATCTTTCTCATTTCAGTAAATGGTATGCAGCCAGTTCATGAAGCCAGAATCCTATGAGTCATCCCTTATCCTTCGTTTTCCTTCATATT
>RJWH01005659.1:0-71176 GCA_004363575.1 Solenodon paradoxus | reverse complement strand
GCTCCACCACGGTGCATCTCTCTTTCTTTCTTTCTTTCTTTTTTTAAATAAAGCTGTCCTGGTGATGGGGAAGTGGTATCTCATTGTGTTTTTTTCACAATTTGATTTATTCACTTAGTTATTGAGCAGCTTGGGAAATACAGCAGTGATTAAACCATGATCGAAGAGGTGAGGCAAATGTATAATAGAAAGTGAAGTTCCACTGAGTCACAGAAGTCAAGAAGGAGAAGTGCTTTAGCAAATCAGGAGAAGCCGCTTCCAGCCTAGAAGTGGGTGTGGGTGGGTAGGAAGGAAAGCGATTGAGATTAAAATAAAAGACTTCAGTCTGGATGGATGATACTCAGAATGGACTACATTTGCCTCTGCTTCGCCTCTCCCAGTTGGATTTAAATCACCGGTAGTGCCCAGGGTTGTTCACTGCGCTTTTTCCTATACTCGCTTGTGGGAGTTTTATTTGAAGCATTCTTGACCTTTTGATCTTGGTGTTGATGACTTTGAGTCTTTTCTGTTCTAATTTGATTTTTGTGTATTTTGACTGAAATATCTCATATAGATTTCTCCTTTCTTCTACCTGCCTTCCTTCCTGCCTGGCCTCCTTCCCTCCTGCCCTCTTTCTTCCCTTCCTCCTTCCCACTTTCCCTCCCTCCCATGTAGGAATGAAGACAGGCAGGCAGCAATCAGAAAGGAAGAGAGAGGAGGAAGAAGCATTTTATTTTTCATTTAGTCATTCAACTGGTTGTTTCCCCCTGGGCCCGGGAGTCGAACCCAGGGATATAAATGGCTTGTGCCCTTTGGAGGCGATTGACCCAACCTGCTCCACCAATATTTTATTGCAGTCACTTTGGTTTACATATTAAGTTCATATGTGTAGGTTCCCCATATGTGCAGAGTCACCATTCCTCAGATATATGTCAGCACACCCTGCCCACCAGCAGATTATCAAGTGCTCTTCACTGCTGTCCAGTGAGTGGGTCCTGCCACCGGCCCCCCATCCCCCAGTTCCATTGCCTACTCGTCACCTCAGTTCTTTTGCAAGGTGTTTAAGGATTGGTTTTGTTTTAGCTATTCTTTGTTCTATTCACACTCCACCTATGAGTGAGGTCACCTGGGATCTGACTTTCTTCTTTTGACTTATTTCACATAGCATTATCCCCTCTAGTTCCATCCATGTTGATTCAAATGACAGAATTTCATCTCTTCTAAGGGCTATGTAGTATTCCATTGTGTATATGCATCACATCTTCATCCATTCATCTGATGATGGGCACTTAGGTTGTTTCCAGTTTATTTGGAATAGCGCTACAATAAACACAGGGGTGTGTAAATCTCTTCAGATTAGTAATTTTGTATCTTTTGAGGAAATACCCAGAAGTGGGATGCCTGCCTATTTTTTAATTTATTCTTTATCATTTTTATTGTTGTTGTATTTATATATTTATATTCTGGATATTAACCTTTATCAAATATGTAATTTGCAAATATTTTCTGCAATGCTATAAACTATCTTCACTCTCTTGATAATGTCCTTTGTGCAGTTTTAAATTTTAATGAAGTCTAATTTTTTCTGTTGCAGATGCTTTGATTTTGAGTTAAGTAACCAAATCTGAAGTTCTGTGAATTCTCCCATCTTCTGAGTTTTATAGCTTTACCTCTTAAATTTAAGGCTTTAATCCATTTTGAGTTCATTTTTGTTTATGGCGTAAGGTAGGGTTTAACTGCATTCTTTTACATGTGGATATCCAGTTTTCTCAGCACCGTTTGTGGAAGAAACCATTGTTTCCCATTCAATGGCTTTGGCGTGCTTGTGGAAAATCAATTGACCTTTGTTGTGAGGATTTATATGTGGACTCTCAATTCGATGCCATTGGCCTATTTGCCTTTCCCTGGCCCGTACTGCTGTTCTGATTGCTCTGTGCTGAGTTTTGAAGTCAGAGAGTCTGAATCCTCTAGCTTCATTCTTCTTTTTCAAGATTGTTTTGGTAATTTGGGTTCCTTTAAGTCCCATATGAATTTTAGGATATACTTTTTTTTCATTTCTGGAATAAAAAGCCATTGGGATGTTTTATAGGGATTGCATTGAATCTGAATGCAGCTGTGGATAATATTGTCACCTTAAGAAGTATTCCAAACCATACATATGGCAAACCTTTATTTAGGTCTTCTTTAATTTCTTTCTTCCTTTTTTTCTTTTCTAAGGTGCAGGCAAGAATGATGGCAAGTAGGCAGACAGGCAGCAAGAGAGGAGGAAGAAGCATTTTTACTTTATTTCCATTGTAGTTGTCCGCACTGGCTGTCTCCTCGCTCCCCCAAGTCCTAGGACTTGAACCCAGGGGTATGTGGCCTGCATCCTTCGGAGGTGTTTGACCTAACCACTGCTCCACCAGGGCAGCCATTTTTCATTTCTTTCAGTAACATTGTATAGTTTTCAGTGTCCGCATCTTGCGCATCCTTGATTTAATTTATTCTTAAGTATTTAATTCACTCTGATGCTATTATAACTGGAATTGTTTTCTTTGTGAATTACTTATCACTGGCGTGTAGAAATGCAGCTGTTTTGTGTATGGATTGGAGATCCCATGCTTTGCCTCGCCATGTTTTCAAGCCGTGCTTCCGTATTTCCGCCCTGACCTCGTTCAGCGGTAGATGAAAGAGAGCAACTTGCATTGTCCTGCAGGCAGACCCCAGAAGGGTCAGCAAGCACCACGATGTGAAACGTCTTCTCCACTCCCTCCAGAGCCAGGGGCCCCGAAAGGTGGGGAGGAGGAGAAGGAAAGATGCCACAGAGCTCCCCTGGTGCTTTAAAGTTGTCTTTTTCGGGATTCGGTACTCGCTTGGAGGCTGTGAGCCTTCACTGTCTTCCGCACTTCTGACAAAGTTGGTTCTGGTGCCTTCTGGGTTTTTAAACTGCTTCTGTGGAAGGATGGGCCCTAGGAGCTTTCTTTTGAGCTTTCTTTTCCACCCTTTTGCTTATATCCTTTTGTTTTTTAATGTAAACTTTTCATTGGGCTACGAGGTGAGGCAGGGGCAGGAGCAAGGGGTGAAGGGCTTTTGGTGATTCAGTGGTCCCTGTGCTGTGCTGCCGTGTCTGACAAATAGCGAACCTACGCAGACAGGCTTCCATTATTTTGTAACTTTTTTACCTCAGTAATATTTTTAAAAAGTTTGCTTGCTGTTCTGGAAAGCAGTCCGGACTTTTCTCTTTCTGCCTGTTCTCAGCATTTCCAAATGCTCCCGGCAGGAAAATACCTGTGGTCAGCTACCAGTATACAGAGGGAAATGAAAGTCACGTGCTTTACCGCCATTGTTAATTTGCGTATCTGTCTTTCCAATTGTGTGAGTGTGTGTGAATGTGAGTGCACGTGCGAGTGTGTACTGTGTGTGCGCGCGCGTGTGCGCGTACTGTGTGGTGTGTGCGTGTGAGTGAGTGTGTATACTGTGTAGTGTGTGCGTGCGAGTGTGAGTGTGCATGTGTACCATGTGAGTGTGCACGCGTGTGTACTGTGTAGTGTGTGCGAGTGAGTGTGCTTGTATACTGTGTAGTGTGTGCGTGCGTACTGTGTGAGTGTGCGTGCGTGAGTGTGAGTGTGTGTGTACTGTGTAGTGTTGCGTGTGAGTGTGCATGCATGTGTGCGTGCCAGTGTGTGAGTGTGCGTGTGAGAGTGCGTGTGTACTGTGTAGTGTGTGTGAGAGAGAGCAAGCAAGCTGTGGAGAAAGTTTCATAACTTGTTTTTGCTCCTTTTTCATGAACCATTGTGAACATGGTAATAAAACCCATGCTCTTTTCACTACACCATGCTGCCTTTTGTTTCAAGAAATTATTTGGTTTCAAGAGAAGTCTGTTCAAGTCTCCAAGTGAGCAAAACCTCCAGGGGCTCCCTGACTAAGTGGGTGGCCTGGCCCCACTAAGGAAGCAGTGCTCAGCGTGGGCGCCATTCCCTTCAGGGCAAGACTGACAAAGCAGCAAAGTCATCCATTACTTTGCAAATGCTGACATTCAGACAGACGATAAAGCTGGTTGTTTTTTTTTTTTTTTTTAATTGACTACTAAAGGCCAGAACGCCCTGTTGAGGAGCAGAAGAGTTACCTTAGGTGGCAGAAGGGGGCCTACAGAGAGGTCAATGTGAGCAAGCAATTGCCAAGACTCCCAGTTCCTGAATGCTGGCTTCGCCTTCATAGCTGCATGACTGGGGGAAATGATGTCTTATTCTGGCAGAACCCTCTGCCTTCTGAAGTGTTGGGATAGTAATAATATTCACTTTTAGAGATGATTCCGGAATCAAGTGGTTAATACTGAGGAAAGCCCTCCGTGCCACACTTGGCACGTAGCACACCCTCAAATGTTAAGTGTTCCTTCAGCCCACTGTGCCACCCCTCCTCCTCCTTTCCCTTACTCTAGGCTGATGTGTGTTCCTGAGACAGGGTCCTCTTTCCTGAACTTCTCCGCTAATCATTTTGAGAACCTGAGAACAGAAAACACAATACCTGCTTCCTGCAGAGAAGTCCCAGAGGTTCCCTTATGCCCAGTGTGAGACACCTGAGCTTTGTAGGCAGATAGGCCTGGGTGGGCCTCAAAGTTCTCCATGCCGTGAGTTCTAGAAGAGCCATGAAAGATGTGGAAGTGGTGGTGGGGGGGAGGGGAATGCACTGCACCTGAGAGCCTTTTGGTCAGGAATAGGGGTTCAAGGTGAAGCCAGGCAGAAATAAGGATGTTTCAGTTAATGGCAAGTTGGGCCAACAGCAGCTGAGGACCACGTTGGAAACCTCACATGCACTGGGCACAATATCTCACCAGGAAAGGAAAGGGCACCTGCCCTTCTGTAGTCCCAAGGACCCAGGTTCGAGACCCAGGACTAGACTAGGTCAGGTAACCAAGATGAACACTAAATGAAAATAAAATATAATGCTTCTTCCTCCTCTTTTCCTGCCTGCCTCTGATTACTTTCATTCCTGCCTGTACTTTTCCTTTGAGAAAAGGGGAAAAAAAGGGGGAGAATTCACATTATGGTGTCAACATTATCTTTTTCATCTACAGGTGAAAAGTGTTTCCAGAAAGAGAGAAAGATCTGGTAGAATTTGCACTGAACTAGGAACAGTGCTTCATTTTGAGGAGCAATAATTGGAGAAAGCAGAGCGGGGAGGTCTTTTATTTTGTTATTTTTCAAATGGTGGGCTTATGTCTGATTTTTACTTTGGGGGTGTTTTGCTGTGTAATTTAATTTCTTTGAAAGCAATGGAAGCATAAATTCTCTACTTTCAGAGGGAAATTTTTGTTTACTTTTACTTTCAAAACCACGAAAATATGAGTTAATTGAAAGAATAAGATCAGTTTTTAGCGTACTCTCACATCTCAGATCCATTGTTTTTAAAGGAAAGGGGCAAGCAGGAATGAAGGCGAGCAGGCAGGCCAATAGGCAGGAAGAGAAAGGAGGAAGCGGCATCTATATTTTATTTTTTATTTAGTTGTTCACAGTGGTGACTTGAGCCCAAGGGTACGTGGCTGGTTCCTTGAGGAGAATGACCTAACCACTGCTCCATGAGGATGTGCCTTTTCTTTACAATTAAAAGAGTATGTCTTGAGTGCATGTCTGACTGCAGCAGTTAAGGTGCAGGCCATGCAAGGTACAAGGAATTGGGTTCAAGAGGCAGGGGAAGGAAAAATTATAAAAAAAAAAGTGTACCTTGGAAATTTCTGTACACTAGTACATAAAAAACTGTATTCTTTTTAGAGTTGCAAAGGATTCCAATGCATGGATTGACCATAATTTATCTCAATAATATCCTACTGATGGGTGTTTAAATTGTTTCCATGTTTCTTTTATTTGTACAATGTTATAATAAATATCCTTGCAAATTTGTGATTTTTCAGTTGTGCAAGAATATTTGTAGAACAAATAAATTCTAGAAGTAGAATTGCTGACTCGAAAGATAAGTGAGCTTTAGGGTTTTTTTGGGGGGTGGGGGAGGGAGGCAGGGGAGGTTTGTATTTTATTGAGGTAACTTTGTTTTACAAATTAATATAAATTCATATGCGTAGTTTTCCCATATGTGCAAGTTCTCAATTCCTCAAATATGTGTCAACACACTCTGCCCTCCAGCAAATTACCAAGAGTTCTTCACTGTCCAGTGGGCTCTGCCACCACTTATCCCCTCCCAACCCCCACACCCATTCCCTATTGGTGACCTCAGTTCTTTTCAATGTCCAAGAGTTGGTTTTGATTTATCTGGGTTTTTTTGTTTTGTTTTGTTTATTCGCATTCCACCTATAAGTGAGATCTCAGTTATCTATCTTCTTTTGACTTATTTCACTTAGCATAATCCCCTCTAGATCCATCCATGTTGATTCAAATGACAGGATTGTCTCTCTTCTAAGGGCTGTGGAGTATTCCATTGGGTATATGCACCACATCTTCTTGATCCAGTCATCTGATGTTGGGCACTTAGGTAATTTCCAGTTCTTAGCTATTGTGAATAGGGCTGCCATAAACATGTGAGTACCTAAATCTCTTTGAAATAGTGTTTTTGTATCTTTACCCAGAAGTGGGATGTTTGGATCCAATGAAATTTCCATATTCCACTTTTCCAGGAGTCTCTATACTGTTTTCCAAAGGGGTTGCATTAATTTGCACTCCCACCAACAATGTAAAAGTGTTCTCTTTTCTCCACGTCCTCGCCAGCATTTTTTGTTTCCAGACTTTCGAATAATAGCCAGTCTCTCAGATGATATAGCTAGTTGTTGTTTTGACTTGCATTTCCCTGATAGCCAGGGAGGAGGAACATCTTTTCATGTGCCTGTTGGCCATCTGTAATCCTCTTCAGAAAAATGTGTCTCCAATTCTTCTACCCATTTTTTTTTTTTTGGTTGGATTGCCTGTTTTTCAATTACAATTGAACAATTCAATAACAATTGAATTTTCTGAGTTCTTTGTATATTTTGGATATTAAGCCCTTGTCAGAAATATGTAACCCAGATATCTTCTCCCAGCTAGACAGATTTTGTTTTGGCAATGTTTTCTTTCACTGTGAAAAACCTTTTTAGTTTGATGTAGTTCCACTTGCTTATTTTTCTTGTTTTCCTTGATGCTGGAGTTGAGTCCCCAAAGGCTTCCTTAAGGCTATGTCAGGGCAATGTCTTTCCTATGCTTTCTTCCACAAATTTTAGTTTCTGGTTTTACACCCAAGTCCATTTTGAGTTAATTTTTGTGAATGGTGTTAGAGAGTGATCTAGCTTCATTCTTTTGCATGTGGCTGTCCAGTTATCCCAATACCACTTATTGAAAGGACTTTCCTTTCTTCATTTTATACTCTTGGCTTCTTCGTCATAAATCAACTGACCATGTAGGAGTAAGTCAATTTCTGGTGATTCAGTTCTAGTCTACTTATCTCAGCCTATGTTATTCTTCCAGTACCATACCATTTTGATCACTATAGCTTTGTAGTGTAGCTCAATATATGGGGGGGCGGTGGTAACTCTTGATTTGTTTTTACTCATGATGGCTTTGGCTCTTTGGATTCTTTTGTTCCATACGAATCTAAAAATTCTTTGTTCTTGAGACATATTTCCTTGAAATATGCCTGTGGGATTTTGATGGGGATTAGTGCACTTGAAATTTTGAAGACTCTGCAGTAGTTTATACTCCTTTGAACCATTTTTTATTTTGTTCATTTCATCCTCATCCACATAGTGATGGTGCTAGTCTTACAGAGGAAAATGGTTAATGTAGTTTTGATTTGTCTTTCTTTTAAATAAAACTGCACATTTTTGTATATGTCTAAGAACCATTTATAATTCCTCTTCTATTAATTATCCATTATTATTTATTTTAAACTTGCACTCAAATTACCAAAATAATCTTTGATATTCAAAGACAGATAAAAATACAGCTTCATGGTATTTATGAGATATTGATAAATCAAAATAATTTAGAATGACTGAAAATAAATGATTAATAAAGATCTATCAAATGCATAAAAAATAAAGGAGTGAAAATATTAAAATCAAATAAACTAAACCCAAAGCAACATAATAGTTCAAACTTATAAAAGCTGCTATTCATCAAGAATATATAATAGGTAGGTATACTCTGGTGGCCTAGCAGTCTAGTATACCTGGGAACAACCAAGATATACAAATAAATAAAATAAAAATGTTTCTTCTTCCTCTTTCTTCCTGGCTGCCTGTCTTTGTTCACCTTCATTCCTGCCTGCACCTTTCTCATATGTGTGTGTGTATATATATATATATATGTATATATATATACATATATATATATGAAACTAACAGTAGATATTCAAATTATAAAACAAAAGTTTTTTGTTGGGGGCAGAAAGTAGAGCAAGGATGAAGTGGGAGTTGGCAGAACATCAAGAACATCAGGCCTGGAGCACCAGGCGTGGGCCAAGGTGGGAAAGCACTGGGTCAGTGTTCCTGTAACTGTTCACTCCCCAAAACAAGATAGACACAGTTATGTGGTTAGAAAACAAAGGCTGCATAAGCAAACCCATGTTTGTATAAGCTGCCTGAAGCAATTCTCCGTATGAACTCAATAAATAGGTGGAAGGCAGGATATTCAGGGCTGTCAGTCCGTGAGGCTGTTGGTCCTCTGACTTCACCTTTCCATCTCTCTCTGTGAGTTTCTTAATCTCCTGTGGTGCCCCCTCCTCTCCCCTGTTCCTGGGAGCGAATCTCGGCAGTTGTTGGACATACAAGAAAAATGGACAAATCCACAAATCTATATTATTTGGGGATACTTGAACATACCTCTCTCAGAAGTTAACAGATAAAGTAGACAAAAATAAGTCAGACTATAGAGTATTTAAATAACAAAATTAATAAGCTAATAAACAGAATATATATTTTTCAAAAATACATGGAACATTCAGAAAAATAAACAAGTAGGAGACCATCAAAACATTTCAGTGGTGGCCCCTGGCACCTAAAGGGTTAAGCCCTTGCATCAGGCATAGTCCACAAAGAGCCCAATGTTTCAAGGTCCCAACCTGGGGGCTTGGGGGGTGGGAGAGAGGAACAACTCAAATGAATAGCTAAATAAATCAAAAAGCTTTTTTCTCTTACTTCCCCACTGCTGCCTGCCTGCCTTCCTCTTTAAAAACAAAACAAAAAATATCTCATAATCCTAAAAAGCAGAATATATAAAGTCTGACCACAATGTAATAACACAATTGACAACAGAAAATGGTGACTTTCAAAACAAAACACAAACATTCAACTATTTACAAGTTAAAAGAAGACTTTCTACATGACTAAAAACAATAAAAATGAAAATTACAGACTATTTAAAAATGAATGATAATCAGAGAAACGTGTATTGAATCTTGTTGGATTTGACCAAAATGCTATCATAGGAAATTGCATGAAATACATTTATTAGGACATAAGAAAATGTCATTCAACAGTCAACTTTTTAAAAATCTTAACAATATAAAACATCAAGAAAATAAACCCAGAGTGGGGGAAAAGATTTCTGAAAAGCTAAAGCATCTAAGTTGGATTTTCAATTCTGTTGCTACTAGACTCAATTCTCCTTCTAAGGATAACGTGTAATATATGACAAGCACGTTCTTCATGACACAGTAGCTTTTGTTGAGACACTTCTGTATTCTTTTATTCTTACGAAAAATATTTCTAGTCACTTACTGAGTGTCTTGACCTGCAGTCTGAAAAAGCTCCTAACAGACTTGGGAGTGCGGATAGAATTGCATGTTAAAAAGCTATTATTTAAATTTGCTTGTTTGTGTCCCTTCCCCCGCCCTCCAGGAATCAGATGACTCTGGGTACTTTTTGTTTGTTTTCTTCTCTCTGAATTCTGGGTTCAGACTTCCGGATCAACCCGGTGGGGCTCATTCGGAAAACTCAGCGGCCGCCAGTTTAATCTCCGTAGCGGTGCCGGGTGAGTCCGGCAAGGACGATAGCGCTCCGCCGGGGCGAGCTTGCAGGCCTGGCGAGGCCCGGCCTCGTCGGGGGGAACCTCCCGGCTTTGGGAGTGTCCCGGAAAACTTTGAAAACTTCGCTGCTTAGAGTTCAGACCCAGCGGGGAGCGACTTCTCGAGAGTTCGAGGAAATGCTGTGTGGAGTCGCAGCAGAGCCGCAGGGCCGGCGTCCGTCTCAGGCCAAAGCGGCTTCTGTGTGATGGGTAGGTCGCGTTAGAAGGGAGTGAGGACCGCGAGGAAAAGTGAGCAGTCTGGGCCCTGGCCGGCCTTGGCCCGGCCCACCCCAGGCGGCCCGCGCTCTAGCACCCGCCCCTCGCGCTGTCACCCGGCCAGGGCCGTGCGCCCCGTTGGAGATCCAAAGGTGCAGCCGCACCGACGCCGTCGATGGCTGCGCTGAGCTGCGCGAGGCTGCGGTGGGGGCTGATGGGGTTGCGGGTGGCCGGCTCTGGCCTCTGCCCACCCGGGGCCAGAGCCAAGACCGCGATCCCCGCCGCTCTCCCGCCGGCCAAGGCAACCCAGGCTCCCGGAGCCGGGCCTGGCGACCCGAGGCTGCGCAACTGGAAAGAGGTGCCGGAAGTCGGGAACCTGCGTTTCTTTTTCGAGTTGTTCATCAAAGGCTACATTCTGCACCTGCACAAGCTCCAGGTAACCGACAGGGGGCGTGTGTGTGTGTGTGTGTGTGTGTGTGTGTGTGTGTGTGTGTGTGTGTCTGTCTGTCTGTCTGTCTGTCTGTCTGTCTCTGTCTGTCTGTCTGTCCGTCCGTCCCCGGGGAATGGTGTGAGACCGGGACACAGGAGCTGAGGATGGGGCGACGCTGGACAGAAAGCGAAGGGTACTCGAACTTAGCTCGGAACGACTGAGGCTGTGGTCCGAAACTGGAATTCTGTGAGAAGGCTGCTGTGCAAACAGGAGACAAAGCCCTTTGTGCTGAAATAAATAGTGGGAGAAGAATGTATCAGTAGGGAATCTGGAAGGAAGTGATTTAGGAAAACAGGCTTAAAGTGGACAGAAGTTGAGAGAGGAAGGGACTGGCTACGGAATGACAGATACAAATGTAAATGTGGAAGCTGCTAGAGGTGGTTGAACTATTTTTAACCCCGTGGTGATATTGACCAGACTTCTTCCAGAGGAAAAGTCTTCTCGGCAATTTGCAAGGAAAGTTTCCCCTGAAGTGGGAAAAGATATTTGTTTGTTGTTGTTTTTTTCAGTGCGTGCAGGCAAAATCATAGGCATTCAGGACAAGGTACACCTTTATTATTACGAAATCAGTGTTGTATTAGAAGGGTTTACCTAGTGGGAAATGGAAGTGAGGCCAGGATGAACAAATAGCTCGCTTTGAAGGACGGCGATTGGAAAACCCAGTGTTGGTTAAGTTGAAGAGATTCATGTGGGATGGATCTTCCTAATAATGATCAACATATATTCACATGTTAATGCACCCCTGCGCCCAGGCATTCTTCCAAGGGCTGGGGTTCAGTGAGACGAGTCCCATGCCCTCATGGGGTTTATATGGAGAACAAGTCAACAAACAGTTAATTCCAGAAAGAGAGCTCTATTACCTTGGACAAAGGAAGCAAGTTCCGAGTCTTGGGAGGAGTGGGACCCAGGCCCTGCCCTGGCGGTTGCGGAGAACTTTAGGAAAAGTAGCCAGCCCAGCTGGGCTTGTGAGCAGACCTGTTACTGTGGGGCTGTCCTGGGAGGGTGGCAGGCAAAGATGAGGAGTTCTGGGGACTGGGCATCGGACAGACCTTTGAGGGGGACTTTGAGTACCAGACGAAGGATCCTGATTCCTCTGAGGGGCCATAGTGGGCTCTTTAGCAGTCATGGGGACAGATGACCACCAGGGGACATTGTCCAGGTTATACGTTAAGATGAATTGGTGGTGCGCCCTGGCTCAGGTGTTAACTGACTGGGGTCTGCACCATGTAAAGCTCAAGGACCCAGGGCCAGAGGTGGGGTGGGAAACAACCAAAAATACAAAATGAAAGTGTTTCCTCTTTTCTCCCCTCTCCCTTCCTTCCTGCCTCCCTCACTCCCTTCCTTACCTCCTTGCTTCCTTACCTAAAAATTCTTCCTCCTTGCCCTTCTTCCTCTCTTTTTCATTATATTTTATTTTTGAAAGATGGATTGGCTAGGAGAGATGGAGAGGGTCTCGAGTGATGACAGCTCAGAGGTGGCGGTATCTGATCATCCTCCAGAGAAAACCAGACTGAGAGTTGGGAATGAGGGAGAAAACTCAGGGTTGAGGGTCCAAACTCACTTGTTTCTTGGCACCTGTCGGGCTTCTACTGCCTCCCCTGGAGCCCTCTTCTTGGGCTAACATGGACAGGTTATAAGTTACTAAAGAATGTTTGAAAATCACTCCCTCTGGTCTCAGGTAAGCCAAGAAACCAGTCTTGTAAACTCCCAGCTTGACTGAACCTCTAAGGATTTCTCTGGGGGTGTTTACTAGGAGATTTTGCATAGGATTACCTCTAGAGCAGTAACTACCAAAGAAATTCTAGATGATCCCACAAGTGGAGGAAACAAGAGAAAGCCAGCAACATGTCATCTTTCTTCTTATTATTAAAAAAAAGAAAACCCAAAAAAACACATTCCTGGCTTTCTCGTGCTAGTACCTAAATGCCAGTTCCTTTGTAATTTCTAACAAGTAATGTCAATAGTGTTGGGAAAATGAAATATGAACACATGTTAAATGTATGTGCAATTTATATTGACTTGTTATTGTTCAAAGATATTGGCTCTGAGAATGAGATCCACTGTCTGTTCCGTAGCACTTACTGCACTGCCTAGGTTGGCGACCTATTTTATGAGACCTGAATGCCTTGGACACATATTTGTCATTTCATGTATCCTGCTGCTTTATTTTTTATAGTCACACTTTGTTTTCTTGTGATGAGAACTTTTAAGTACTTGCTTAGTAATTTTCAAATATACAATATAGTATTATTAATTATAGTCACCATACTGCACATCGCATTCCCAGGACTTCAGTATTTTATGCCTGGAAGTTTAGAGCACCTTCACCCTTTTGCCTGCCCCACTCCCCTTACCTCTGATTGACAGTATTCCATTCATTCATTGGCGGACACATTTTTCCCCCATGTCTTAGCTATTGTAAGCAATGCTGCAATGAACATCGGGGTCTTGAATTCAGATTTTCATTTATTCAGATGAATATCCAAACGTGGGATTGTTGGATTATATGATAGTTCTATTTTTTTATTTTTCAAAGAAACTCTAAACTGTTTTCCATAATGACCATATCAATTTACCTTCCCACTGACAATGCACAGGGTTCTGTTTTCTCACCATTTTCACCAGCATTTCTTACTTCTGGTCTTTGTGATAACAGCCATTCTAACAGGTGTGAAGTAACATCTCATTGTGGTTTTGATTTGCACTTCCCTGGTGGTGAGTGATAATGAACATTTTTTCATGTACCGATTAGCCACCCACATGTCTTCT
The DNA here is from genome assembly GCA_004363575.1 of Solenodon paradoxus. Classification (NCBI taxonomy): domain Eukaryota; kingdom Metazoa; phylum Chordata; class Mammalia; order Eulipotyphla; family Solenodontidae; genus Solenodon; species Solenodon paradoxus. The sequence goes on along the minus strand of RJWH01005659.1, from coordinate 57,760 downwards.
TGGAAAAATATCTATTCAGATCTTCTGCCCATTTTTAATTCAATTGTTTGTTTTATTTGATATTGAGTTGTTGGTGTATATATACATGTGTGTGTATATACACACACACACACACACACACATACATACACATATTTTGGATATTAACCCCTTATCATATATGTGATTTGCCAATATTTTCTCCCATTCAACAGGTGGTCTTTTATTTTGTTGATGGTTTCCTTTGCTGTACCAAAGTGTTTTAGTTTTTGTCTTTTTGTTTTTAGAAAGGAAGGGTTTTTATTTGTTTGTTTGTTTTGGTCCCCCACTCCCTACCCCGGGTCTTTAGCACCTAGTCCTTGGGCTTTAGGTGGTCCGCTCCCCAGCCGTCTCAACCGCCTAAGCCACAACAATGCGCCCAGCTCTTTGGTTTGATTTGGGCCCACTTGTTGGTTTTTGCTTTTGCTACTTTGCTTTCTGTAACAGATCCAGGATATTCTCTCCAAGACGTATGTCCAGGACTTTAGTACCCAAATTTTCCTGTAGGGGTTTTATTATTTCAGGTCTATCATCCAAGTCTTTAATCATTTTGAGTTAATTTTTGTGTTTGGTATTAGATAGTGGTCCAGTTTTATTCTTTTTCATGAGACTGTCCAGTTTTTCCAAAATTTACTGAAGAGGCTCTGCCTTCCTTGTATATTTTTACCCCTTTGTTGTAAATTTAGAACTATATATGAGTGGATTTATTTCTGTGTTCTCTTCTGTGCCATTGATCCATGTGTCTGTTTCTGTGCTAAAATCCTGCTGTTTTGATTACTCTAGGTTTGTAATATAGTTTTAATTTTTGTTTTTAAAGGAAAAGTGCAGGCAGAAATGAAGGCAAGTAAGCAGACAGGCAAGAAGAGAGAAGAGAAAGACACTTCTCATTTTATTTTTGTTTAGTCATCCATCCACATGGGTTGCTCCCGCTGGACCTGGGACTTGAACCCAGGGGTGTGTGGACTGTGCTCCTTTAGAGACAGCTGACCTAACCACCATTCCACCAGGGCACACCTAGTTTAAAATAGGAAGTATGATACCTCTACCTTTGTTCTTCTTCCTCATGATTGCTTTGGCTGTTCAGGGTTTTCTGTATCCCATTCACATTTTAGAGTTGTTTCTTCTTTTTCTGTAAAAATGCCAATAGAATTTTCATAGGGATTGCATCAATTCTATACATCATTTTAGGTAGTATGGGTAATACGGACTTTGTTTAAAATACACATTTTGTTAAAAGGTACAGGCAGGAATGAAGTGAGCAGAGACAGGCAGGTGGAAAGAGGAGGAAGAGGCACTTTATTTATTTTGCTTCATTCATCTTCATTGTTCCTCCAACACCAGGTCTTGAACCAGTGACCTTGGGATGTATGTCAGCTGAACCCAGGGTGTACTATACCATTAGGCCACCAGGGGCACCAGTGAGAACCTTTAAACAATTTTAATTCTTCCAATCCAGGAGTATGAAATATTTTCCCTTAATTTGTGTTTTATTTCTTCCATTGATGTTTTATAGTTGTGAGTATACAGATCTTTCACCTGCTTAGTTAAATTTATGCCTTGACATTTTACTCTGGTGCAATTGCAAATGGATTTTGTTTTTAAGGAAAGGTGCAGGCAGGAATGAAGGCGAGCAGGCAGCAGGAAGAGAGAGGAGGAAGAAGCACTTCATTTATTTTATTTATTTGTTCATCTTGGCTGTTTCCCTCAGCCCTGGGTCTCAAACCTGGAATCTTGGGAGGTGTGTTCACTGCCCCATGGTGGATGAAACCATTAGGTCACCAGGGCATGCCTGGAGTTATTTTTAATTTATCTTACTGATAGTTTGTTATTCTTATGTAGATATTTGTACATTGATCTTGTGTCCTGCAATTTCGCCAAATTCTTTTTATTCTAACAATTTTTTTGGTGGTGTCTTTATGGTTTTTTATATATAATATAATAACACATTGTATGCTGAGTGACCATTTCACTTCTTCTTTTTTTTCTAATTTGGATTCCTTTTATTTTTCTTGCCTAATTGCTCTGGCTAGGACTTCCAGTGCTGTATTGAAGAGTGGTTATCCTTGTCTTGTTCCTGATCTTAGAGGAAAAAAATCTTCAGATTTTTACTACTGAATATGATGTTGCCGATGGCCTTTATTATGTTGAGGTGTATTTCCTCTATAGTCAGTTGAATTTTGTCCGTTTTTTTCCTCTTATCTATTGAGATGATCATGTGATTTGTATCTTTCACTTTGTTAATGTGGTGTATCATATTGTTTGATTTGAGGGTAAACTATTCTTGGATATCTGAGATCAGTCCTGCTTGATCATAGTGTAAGATCCTTTTCGGGTGTTGTTGAATTCTACGTGCTTATATTTTGTTGAAGATGATTGCCTCTATGTTCATCAAAGATATTGGCCTGAAAAAACTTCTTTCTTATCATGAACTTGCCTGCTTTTGGTATCAGAGAAGTGCTGGCTTTGTAAAACCGGTTTGCAAGTGTTCTCCCCTTTTCTATTTTTTTTTTTTAAAAGGACTGGTGCAGGCAGTCAGGCAGGAAGAGAGAGGAAGAGGCATTTTATTTATTTATTTATTTATTTAGCTGTTCATGTTAGTTGTTCCCCATGACCCCAGATCATAAAGCCAGGTCCTTGGTCTTTATATGGACTATGCATCTGAAGTCTCAGATTTAAATGCTTGAGCCACCAAGGCATGCCTCCTTTCTATTTTTAAGTATTGGTATTGAATCTTATTTGTTGGGAGGTTGTTTTTTGTATTGCTGGTTCCATCTCCTTATTAATAATTTTGTCCAATATTTCTTCCAATATTCTGTTTTTTTCATGATTCAGTCCTGGTAGGTTCTAGAAACTTTTCCGTTTCTTCTAGGTTGTCCAACTTATTGGTGTATGATTATTCATAGTAGTCTCTTATGATCCCTTGTATTTCTGTGGTAGCAGTTATATCTTCTCTTTCATTTCTGATTTTATTTATTTGAGTTCCCTTTCTTTTTTGTCTAGTAAGTCTAGCTTAAAGTTTGTCTATTTTGATTATCTTTTCAGAACACTAGATTTTAGTTTCATGGATCTTTTCTATGGTTCTTTTGACATCTATTTTATTTTTGCTCTGATCTTTGTTTTGTTTTGTTTTTCCATCCTTCTAACATTGGTCTTCACTTTTTCTTATTTTTCTAGTTCCTAGGTTAATTATTTGAGTTTTTCTTTTTTAATGTAAGCACATATATCTGTAACTGGTTCTCTTAAAATTGTTCTTGTTGCATCTCCTAAGTTTTGTGTGTTGTGTTTTCATTTATATTTATCTCAGGGCATTTTTAAATTTCTCTTGATTCCTTGGTTGTTCAGTAACATGCTGTTTAATCTCCTTACATATGTAAATTTTTCTTTGTACTTATAATTTCTTGTTTTATACTATTGAGGTGGAAAATATACTTGATATGATTTCATTCTTTTTAAATTTACTAAAACTTTTTTTGTGACTTACTATATGATCAATCCTGGCAAATATTTCATGTGTCCTTGATAAGAATTTGTATTCTGTTACTTTTTAATGGAATGCTCTGTATATGTCTGTTAAATTTGGTTTTATGTGTTATTTAAAGTCAATATTTCCTTATTGATTTTCTGTCTGAATGACCTGCCTGTTGATGAAAGTGGAATATAAACTCCTCTGTTATTATTGTATTGCTATCTCTTTCTCTCTTTATGTTTGTTAGCATTTGTTTTATATATTTAAGTGCTCGTATTTCCTCTTATTGTCTGTTTATATGTCTGTGACTGAACTGGGAAGCTCTGAGAACTGGACCGATGTCTTTCCTGCCTCTGTTCTCCCAGTGCCAGCCACAGTCCTGGACACAGGGAAGATTATCAGTATTGCGGATTTTTAAATTAAAGTATATTTGAAATATAATGTTGTATAAATTTAAAGTACACAGCATATTCCTTTGATTCATTTATACTTACAATATCATTTGTAGAGATAAGTACTACCTCTATAACATTACATAATTATCCCACCCAGATTCTAGAGAAGACAGACCTCATGTCTTTATTTTATTTTTTAAAAGGTACAGGCAGGAGTGAAGGCGAGCAGGCAGGCAGGCAGGAAGAGAGAGGAGGAAGAAGCATCTTTATTTTTATTTAATTGTTTATACTGGTTCCCCTGCCCCCACTCAAGGAGTGGAGTTCTATGGAAGGAAATTTCATCTAGGTCTTGGAAAAACCTGCCTGGCATTTGGTTTATCTGGCATTGGTCCATTAGATTAAGTTTCTCTCCCTTGAGAGATAAATGCTGCCAAATTTTTGCTGTTTGGCTCCCCTCTTCTAGATTTTGTAATGGCTACTCCAATTCTGTTAACACATGCTTTCTTCAGTTTAGATGACACCATTGATTAGATAGGTTCCCCAGTACTCAAGTTACCATCAAGCCTTTTAAAGATTATCCTCCAGTTACCTTGACTGGACTTGGAAGTTTTTCAGTATCATAGGGCAGACATTTTCAGGCTGTCCCTTAGGCTATGGCTGAATGAGGTCTCCTGCCTTTAAACCTCAAGGATGAGAACTTTGAAACTGGGTATTAAGATAAAACAATGAGAATCAGATCAACTTAGCAACTGCCTTGTTAGATAAAATATTCTTACAAGTAAAAATGTGTTAGAGATGTGTGTGTGTTCAAGGTAACATTGTTTTGATTGGAAAGATTAAGATTCATATGTCCCAGTAAGGGACTCATTAATGATAGTGCATTTGTTACCCCGTTGTCGTTTCCTTGATTCTCAGACTAAAGACAATTTCAGAAGAGAGACGGAGAGAGTTGCAAAGTGAGCAAGTTTGTTGAAGTAAAGTTCACTCTCATCCCGAGTGGGTTCCTCGACGGCTTTTTTTCATGCACAGGATTTGGAAAGTGCTCGAGATGCTTGGATAGTACTTGCCTGTCCTCCAGGTCCCCGTGGGGAGATAACCCCTTCTCCTGGGAACAGTAGCTCCTCCTGTCAGGCTCTGCCCTGTGCGCACGGCTAACTAGCTACCTAACCTGTTCAGAGGGTGGAACTTTGCACAAGCATTTAAACAAATAGAAGCAGATCAGATCTATGTTTATCAATAGAAATTGCTTGCCAAGGGATGGGAAGGAAGTGAGGTGCTGTTAAAAAAAAAACCCATAAATCAAGAGCTCAAATTGACTTTATTAATGATTCTTAATTGGGCAGTATCCCCTCTAGCAAATAGAAAGGAGGAGCCACCAGAGGTTGGGCAAAATGGAGGGTTTTATAGTCAGAAAGAGGATGGGGCAGGGTTATTAGCAAAAGAAAAGAAACATTATTTCAGGCAAAGCCCCCTTCCCACTGGGGAAGGGGAAGGGTGTCTTAGCATGCAGACTACCTCCCAAGGGCTGGCTAGGAAACTGGAGACTCACTGGTTTAAGATGACACTTTGGGGAGAGATTCAAACTGCATTGACCTTAGGTATTATGTCTGGCGCTCCCCTTAACTCTGTTTTTGCTTGTTTCTCCTTTTTGTTTTTTTCTTTTAGCACAAATATGACAGTTTTTAGTTCTGAGGAGGTGGGTGGATGGGTGTCTATCATGTTTTTTTCTTCAATTATCTACATGAAAATATCCATAATAAAAAAATACAAGCAAATCCTGCCTTCATGAGTCTGGCTGATGCCCACAGGCTTGGTCTGAGCATGGAGACGATCATTCAAGGCAAGGTTAGGAGAACCTGGGAATGTTGTTAATTGTTTAGCACCTTCTGTCACCGGGAAATGTGAGTTCCACCTGCATCCTGATGACACTTTGACAGCATGGAGACAGGGCTGTCCCAACTGGACTCTTCACCTTTGACCCTGAATGGGCCTTCTTTCTGGCATCTGTCCGTGTAAGCAAAATAGTGGCTGTGCCTGAAGTTACAGATCTTCTGTTGCTCCAGCTGATGGCTGCCAGCTTTTAGGGGCAGGCTTACTGACAGCAGGCAGGGGAGCACCTGGTGTTTGTGAGTTCGCTTTCCCTCTCGGGGCTGTCACTGCTGCAAAATGGTGTTCACCGTGCCTCCCTCAGGAGCCCACTGCTGCTAGGGAGGGTGACCACGACACGCCGATGAGACGCTGGGTCTGTCCAGATAGAATTCGTGTCATTTGGTCAGGAACACACAGCAAGTTTATTAAAAGCAGAAACAAAGTTGAAGCTTCCTGTGGGCCAGGAAAGTTCCACCAGAGAATGCACAGACACCCCCTGTGCTGCCCGCTCTCACTCAGGCCAGATGGATTTTGAACATATATGAGGGGAAGGAGGTTACTCCTTCCTGGGTGGTGAAAATGGCACGAATATGTAGGAGTGTGTCCTGGACCCGAGTTGCTAAATTGGGGGTCCCTGCTCTTCGTGTCTGTGCTCTTGGAAGTCTCAGGTTTTGCTGGTTAATTTTCCATTCACACATGTGCATCCTGCCCTAGGGATTTTAAGCTGTGCTGTCCCTGCATCACCCACTATCGCTAAACTAAACGGGTCACTTAGGAGAACAGAGTATCATAATGCATTATCGGTTTTTTGGGGGGTGGGTCTAGATGACTTTAATGTTTTTTCCCCTTGTAATAGCTTCATTGAGATCTACTCACATCCTGTACAGTTTACCCACAGAACAGTCAGATGATGCTTTGTCTGTTTACAGAGTCGTGCGACCATTACCATGTCTATCTTAGAATATTTTCACTGCTCCCAAGGAAACCTTGTATTCCTCAGTAGTCAGCCCCACCCCACGTTTTGTCATCAGCCCCAGGCAGTTACTGATCTACTTTCTGTCTCGATGGACTTGCCTCTTCTGGACATTTGCTGTAAGTGGGCTCATTGAATATGTGGCCTGTTGTGAAAGACTTCTTTCACTTAGCATTGATGTTTTCAGGTTCAGTCAATTTGGAGCTGGCATCAGTGCTTTGTTCCTTTTTACGGCTGAGTAATATTCCTTTGTAGGAATATACCACAGTTGGTTCACTCGTTCACCTGTTGATAGATATTTTGGGTTGTTTCCACTTTTTGACTCAGTATCACTTTGTTTTTGTTTTTTTAAAGGAAAGGTATGGGCTGAAATGAAGGCAAGCAGGCAGATAGGCAGGAAGAGAGAGGAGGAAGGAGCATCTTTATTTTAATTTTTATTTATTTGTTCACACTGATTGCTTCTCCCTGGGGCCCAAGACTTGAACCCAGAGGTTCAGTAAAACCGGTTCAGAGGCCTGTTTAGTGAAAGTGAAATCAGCGAAAGTGCACCCCAGTGCATTTTGGGAAGTCTTTTTCAAGACGAATGCCATCACTCATGGTCCTACCCACTGAGCAGAGTTCTCTTTTCCATCACAGTTTTCTTTGGGGTTGTGCGGCAGCCCAGCACATCCCACTGCCTTCAGCCCAGCTCGTTGGTCCATGAAACAGGGCTTGACATTGTCAAGAATCTCAGTGTGCAGATGCTCCTGAGAAGCCCCAGGTGTTGGCATAGCTCCCGCATCTGAACCAGTTTTGAACATACCTGAAAGACAACTAACCAGTTAATGCTCAAGTGACTTATTTCCTGAACATGCCACTTCCACTTGACAACGGATGCTCGCTAGTGGCACCCACTTTGCCGATGCCCTCGTTTCTGAGCTATCTCTTGATGGGGACAGTGAGGTTCAGCAATGCTTTGGCAGTCTCTCAGTGCCCATCAGCACCCAGTTGTCTCTCCAATGGGGTATTCTGGGTGATGATTCAGCTAAACTGTCCATATCCCAAATTCTAAAGAGCTTGGCTGATGGCCTCATTCTTTTTGCCACAAGCTCCATTCTGTAAAATTGTTAGTCACTGACCCAAGTAGATCAAAAGGCTCATGAGCACTGACTGCCATACTCTGGTAGTTTTTTGATAACATCTGTTTATTCTCGTTCTTTGATTAAGATAGTTGACCTTTCCTTCTACTTTTTCTCTTCCCTTGGAATTCTATCCTCTTTTTAAAATTTTATTAATTTTTATTTTTACTCATTAAAATAAAACTCACATTTAAGGTTCCCCATTCCTCATATGTATGTCAACACGTCCTGCCCTCCACCAAATCACCAAGTGTCTTCACCCTTGTCCAGGGGGCTCTGCCAGAATTTGTGCCCCCTCCCCACCCACCCCCCTGTTCCCTATTGGTGACCTCCATTTTGTTATAAGTGTCCAACGGTTGGTTTTGTTTCCTCTGTTCTTTTGTTTTGTCTACTCACATTCCACATATGAGTGAGATCATCTGGTATCTATCTTTCTTCTTTTGACTTACGTCACTTAGTATAATCCTGTCTGGATCCTTCCATGTTGATTCAAACGACAGGGCTTCATCTCTTCTAAGAGCTGTGTAGTGTTCCATTGTATATATGCACCACATCTTCTTGATCCATCTGATGTTGGGCACTGGGGGAGCTTCGAGTTCTTAGCTATTATGGATGGGGTTTCAGTAAGCATGGGAGTGCATACATCTCTACAAATGAGTGTTTTGTATCTTTCGGGTAAATACCCAGAAATGGGGTGACCGGATCACCTGGGTAGAATCCTACCCTCTTTTATCACCGTCACATGGCTGAACTGAGAGAACTGGGTAGCCTTCTGGTGGTCTGCTCAGCCCTCTACCACTGCTCTAAATGTGGCATTTTCCGATGGGTAACATCCTCTACAGTCAAGAGAAGTATTACCCGCACCTAACACACGGCTCCCCCAGTACCGTCAGCGCTGTGTGTTAGAGACGCTTGACTGTAGCCTTTCATGTGACCGCTTGGCTGGGCGATGGTGTTTAGTCAAACGCCAGTCTCGATGCTGCCATGAAGGTGTTTTTTTCAGATGTGGTTAACGTTTGAATCAGTAGACGGAGTAAAACAGTGTCCCCTCTAGGTGGTGAGTAGGCCTTGTCCAGTCACTTGAAGGCCTGAAGTGAAAAGACTCAAGGCCCCCGAAGAGCAAGGAGTCTGCCTTCAGACTCCACACCGCAACATCTCTGCTTCAACTCCTGCTGGAATTTCTAGTCTTCTGACAACCCTGCAAGTTTCAGACTTGCCAGCCCCCGGGGTTGTGTGAGCCAGTTGTTTAAAATCAATCTCCCTTTACATCGACATGCCTTGATTCTGTTTCTCCAGGGAAGCCTAACAGGACTGCAAAATTGCATCCATTCCAATCCCAGGGTTCCTTCCAAATCCAATTAAAGTACTTTTTCAAGTAAAGTAACTTACTTCCCTTGACTGGGTCATAGTTTTCTATGACTCTCGTCCTCTTTCAGGAAGAAGAGACTCGGTCTCTGCCCTCGTGCTCTTCTTCTTGGAGGGCCTGAGATCTCCAGAGAGAGGACAGAAGGTGCTGGCGGGGTTCAGATCGTCGTGGCCCTCCTCTCGTTTGCGCACAGTAAATGCTGAAGCTTCCTGGAGATTATCCCTTGTTCCGACCTGTGTCTTTCAAATCTGTGACTCTCCCACAACCTGATTATCAGAGAGGATGCCCATGGACAAAATACATGTAGGAGGAATAAGATATGCGCTCAGTAAATGAATACTGAATGAACTCAACAGTTCCCTCTTTGGAGTCTTACCTGGTGGAGGCCGCCATTCGTCCTGGAGGACAATCCCTAGGGGACTCTTCTGCACAGTGGCACTTAGACAGGACCTATCCGCAAAGCATGGGGATGTCTAACAGGCTCAGGTTACGTCCTAATGGTAGACTCACAGACACACCACACATCTCTCAGCAAGTATTCTGATGTCTTTCTAAAATAAGTGCTTACATAAATAGATCCTTGTTAAGTTCCACCGAGTAAACTAGAGGACAAGAGAGCATGGCCTAGGTAAAAGGGAAATGTCCCAGGAACTTCCGCACTGACAGGCAAAGTGTGGGTGCCTAAGGAAGAAGTTGGTGCCCCAGTAAATGATGATTGATCTTTTCAAGCACAGCTTTTTTTTTTTTTTTTTTTTAATGATTCCAAGATCAGGGTAGAAAACTTGAAATGACAGTATAAAGAAGAGCATAAACTATCTGAAAACGTGAGCTAGAGCTGAGCACTGTTGCTTGCCTTCTCATAACAGCGTTACATGTCATCTTGCTTGAATGTAACAGAAGGAAAGAGTCTCAACTTCAGATAAGTGTTTTTCTTCAGAAGGAGATATTGTGTTTTAAAGAGTCCCTTAAATGGAATAATGACGAGGCTTTGTAGGAGTCTGGGGTCCTTGCAGAGGTTCTCAGTGTAGGGTGACTTGTCCCCGCCCCCTCCCCAGGGACATTTCAGCAATGTCTGGAAACGTTTTTTGTCGGCCCACCTGGGAGGGAGTGCTCGTTGGTAAAGGTCAGGGGTTCTCTAAACATCCTATAAGGAGCAGGACAGCGAAGACTTCTCCAGCCCTGAATGTCAACGGTGGAGTGAGCAGCTCTGGGTGACTGCAGAGCTGCAGTGAAGTTTTAAGAGCAGACACTTTTTTGAAGACCTCTCTTTGTTTGCTTCCTATCTTCCTAAGACTGTCCCTTTTCTCAGGGATTAGTGAAGGAAGTGTTGAGAACACAGTGTCCAGCCAGAGGGTCTGAGATTGAACCCTGACTTTTGCCACTTGCCAGTACAGTGACCTTGGGTAACACCTCTTTGGGCCTCAATCTCTGCACAACTGTGCTGTCGAACCGATCTTGCAGAACTCTAGTGGGGACTGAATGAGCAACTGTCAGCGAAGTGCTTCAAACAGTGACTGGCTTATTCTAAGCCCCAGGGAAATACTGGTTATTATCATCAATGCTACTGATAATATTGTGTTATTCTGTTTTTAATGATATTGTGATATTAATGATATTAATGAATTATATGAAAGATAATATTATGTATCATGTTATTAACATCTTCAAAAGTAAACCCAACTGAAAACCTACTCCTTACTTTTAAGATAATTCTCAGGAATTTAGTAGAGAAAAGTAGATGTGTAAATTTGTTTTTAACAGAAGCTTTAAGAAAACTAAAATGACTATGACTAGGACCTACTTACAAGTCTAAGTAATAAATAAATTTGCATGAATTCAGAAGTTTGGCAAGATTTTCCTGCTTTCTGCAATTACCTGATTAATGGTAGGTGACGTTTTCCCCCTTTAGAGGAAACAGATTTTTTTTAAAGAAAGGCACAGGTAGGAATTAAGTTGAGTAGGCAGGCAGGAGTGAAGAGAAAGCAGAAACACACTTTATTTTTGTTTGTTCGTTCACGTGGGCTGTTCCTCCTGGCCTGGGACGGGAAACCCGATCCACAGCATGTTTGTGGACTGCACTCAACTGGAGGTGTTGACCAAACCATCATTCCAGCACAGCACATCAGATTTAAAAAATTCGAGTGCATTCTCACAGTTCAAAACTAAAACAATATAGCAAGATACACACTCTGCGGCCATACTCCCACTGTGGTCCCTTTCCCGCTCCCATGGGTAACCACTTTCATTACTGTCCGATGTATCTAGCAGTGCTTCTCCATAAAAGCAAGTGCAGATGCTGTACATCCTTACTGAGCACCCCTTTCTCTTTTTTTTAGATTTATTTATTATTATCATTATTGAAGGGATAGTGCATTTTGACCATGACTTGTTTTGAGGTATACGTAATGGTATTTTTACATTTACAAATAACATAGTAGATTTACTGATATTCCCGCCCTTTTTTTTTTATCTCCCTTCATTTACAGTTAATTCCCTTCATCCCATTTCCCCGACCCCTCCTGCCCTGATTTGCCTTTTTGTCTCATTTCTAATAGTCCATAGTTGTTTGGAGTAGTGTTCTCTCTGTCTCTCTCTCTCCTTCCTCCCTCTTTCTCTCTCTTCCCCCCTTCCCCCCACTTTTTAGTGTTGTTTAATTTATGACATTTATTTGTTTTCTCTTCACACATATGAGTGCTATCATACGCTGTCTGTCCTTCTCCTTCTGGCTTATCTCGCTAAGCATAATTCTCTCCAAGTCCATCCATGTTGTTGCAAATGGCAGGCTCTTTCCCCTTTTTGATGACTGCATAGTATTCCATAGGGTATATGTATCACATCGTCTTTATTCACTTCTCTGTTGATGGGCATTCAGGGAGTTTCCAGCTCTCAGCTATTGGAGCACCCCTTTCTGAGACAAAAGAAGCCATGCTTTTCCATATTAGTATACAAGGAACTGCTTTACTCGTACTATGCTGATAAATGCATTTGTAGTTTAGAATTAGAAGTATTAACAGTTGTCCTCCGTGTCAGGGGATGTCATTACAGTCCCATCAGTGGTATATGAGTATGCCTGTTTCTATTCACTGTAGTTTACAGACCATCAACTATTCAAAATCGCACCATAGTAGCATTTATTCCTGGGAGGTAGAAGTGAAGAACAAGTTTAAATGGACGTTGTGGGTTTGTCAAGACTCCTAGGAGCTGGCAGAATTAGAGCCACGAGTTCGGGGTGGATTCTAGGCAACTGGGTAATATATCAAGGGGGCAATCATGGTGCATTGGCCCTCAGGGAATTCACTTGTTGCTTTTTAAAATTTTATTGATGTAACATTGCATTATGACATTATATAGGTTTAAGGTGTGCACGGCTGTAAATAAACATCTGTTAGAATCTCTTAAATGCCTTGCTAACAGTCTAATTCTTTCACCATGTAATTGACCCCTTTTACCTCATTTGTCCACCCTTCTCCCCTTTCCCTTCAGGTAACCACTAATTTGATTTTATATACTAAAATTTTATTTGTGTTTACTTGGTTTCTCTCTACACCACATGTGAGGGAAACCATACAGGGTTTGTCTTTCTCCACCTGACACATCTCACTAAGCGTAATTCCCTATAGGTCAATCTTGTCGCAGAAAGGATTTCATCTCTTTCATGACTGTGCAGTATTCCATTGTGTATACCACACTCTTTTAAAGGGAAAGTATAGGCAGGAAGAGAAGAAAGAAACACTTTATTGATTTTATTCAGTTGTTCATCATTGGTTGTTTTCCTGGCCCTGGGTCTTGAACTAGGGACCTTGGGATGTGTGTGGACGGTGCCTGGTTTAAACCGCTAGGCCACCAGAGTGCACCATATACCACATCTTCTTTATCTACTCATCTGTGGGAGGGCACTTAAGTTGTTTCTAATTCTTCGCTATTGTAAAAAAAAATGTTTGAATAAAATAGGGTGCGTATCACTTTTCAAATTAGTATTTCAGTGGCACATGCCACATAAAACCTGAGGACCCGGGTTTGAAGCCAAGTCTCCAGGAAGAAATGAAAATAGTGTTTTTCAGGTAAATACCCAGAAATGGACTGATGGCAAGATGAAATGGAATTTCTATTTTTAGATTTGTGAGGAATCTCCATACTGCTTTCCATATGGCTGCACCAATTCACACTCCCACCAAGAGTATTCTAAGAATTTTCTTTTCTTCACGTCCCTGTCAGTACTCGTTCTTTCTTATCTTTTGGATAGAAGCCTTTCTCGCATGTGTGAGATGATACCTCAGTATTGTTTCAGGAGAATCCAATTTTTAATGCCAATTGTAAAACCCAGTAAAAGTGACTTTTTTATGGACTATGAGTTAGGGGAACTTTCCTTCTGTAATCTGAATGATAGGTTTCTTCTTTAATTTCTATACTGAATCTGATTCTGATCCTTTAAAAAATCTCTTTAATGAGAGATTATGAAATGACAGGCATTTTTTTTTTTCAGATAGGAGGTATTTAGCCAGTATATTTATGTTTGTGGATTTTTTTTAAAAGAAAGGTACAGGTAGGAATGAAGGTGAGTAGGCAAATGGGAAGGAAGGAATAGAGAAGAGGAGGAAGAATTTTATTTATTTTTCTCATTTAGTTGTTCACATTTGTTGTTCACTCCGGCCCTGGGTCTTGAACCCTGGACATGCAGATGTGTGTGGGATGCTCCCAGGAGTACTAGACCACTAGGCCAGCAGGGCACACTCTGGATTCTTTTTAAGTTTTACCCCCTCAAAATACAAAATATATTTATTTTATCCTTCATTCTCAGCAACTATAAAGTATGATAGTCATGCCAATTTCATAGATACTGTGGGTTATTAATTGCTAAATGCTTTAGAAACTTCCATTAAATAGATGGGAATTATGTCCCCCCTGGTGGAGTGCACTTGGGCACAGGCCATGTACATCCTAATGGCCCAGGTTCCTGCCTCAGGGTCAGTGGAAGCAGCCAAGATGGACAACTAAATAAATAAATAGAAATGCTTCTTTCTCCTCCTCTTTTCCTGCCTGTCTGCCTCTGCTCACCTCATTCCTACCTGCACATTTCTTTTTAAAAAATAAACGTGAGAATTACATTACTTTTAACATAGCACACGCATTCATTAATAATTAATTAGGAAAGGAAAGGTGCAGGCAGAAATGAAGGTGAGTAGACTGGCAGGCAGGGAGAGGAGGAAGAAGCGTTTATTTGTTTGTTTGTTCATCTTGGTTGTTCCCCCAGGTTGCGAGCCCAGGTCCTTGGGCTTTTACATGAACTGTGCCTCTGAAAGCCACAGACTTGATGGCCTGAACCACCAGGGAACGCACAATTTTTGATAAAAAATAAAATCACATTACACCGTTTACTTTCTATTTGGATCCTGACTTCTTTCTCACTGAGCTTTTTCTTTTTCCTGGAGTTTCTAGTTCTGTTTCTTTTTTCTTGTTGATTACATGACATGTTTATCTTCATCCGAATTGACAGCATCTGTAGTGGGTTTAAGTATCTCTGCGAAGGAGCCAGAGGTATTCTACTCTATTCACTAAAGGGCTCAGTTTTCCCCAAATCTCCAAATATCTCCACTTCAATATATCCCAGTTTGCCACAGATTCCATTTTTCCAAAATCTCATTCCTTCCAGGTATAAATTCCTCCAGTTCTACCAGATACTCTTTGATCTCAATAGTCTGACTCCTCTGTGCCCACTTGTTTGTTTTGTTTTTCATTGTTCTCCTGCAGAATTGGCGTTTTTTGCCCAGCCTCTTTGCTCTAGTGTGACTCTCAGCCTCTCCCCCAACCCCATCGTCTTTCCCAGACATACCTACTTGGCTGGCCATGATTATTTGGCTTTGGTTGAACCCCACAGATGCGGTACAGGGTCAAGTATGGTCCGATGTGGATAACTCACGCAGGGCCTCAGGTTCACGTGAACTTGGCCAGTGCCCCACTGCTGGAGCAAGTGATGCGCCAAGAGGGCAAGCACCCAATACGGAACGACATGGAGCTATGGAAGGAGCACCGTGACCTGCAGGGCTTCGCCTATGGCATCTTCACCACGTGAGCTGGGGCATGAAAGGACTGGAACGGGATCCAGAGGGCAAGGCCCAAGCACAGTGGCACTGGGCAGCCAGTTCATAACAGGCAAAGTAGAGTCTCCCTGTGGCCTCTGAGCCCAATACTGAGTTTAGAAAGCAGTGGTTGGGAGGGACTCAAGACCATGCATTGGCTCTTCCACTAACAATATCGTGTGGCTTTCGACAAATCAATAACACCCCCCTTCCCTTGGCCTTATATTTCTCAGATGTAAATTGGAAAGTTTGGGCTAAAATATTTTCAAGGTGTCTCTAGGGTCCTTCCATCTCCATTGTTTTCCATTATGGTTGAAAATATAACAACTGAAAGCATCATGGGACGGAGTTTGTAGTTGGAGAAAATCATCACCATCTTAGCTGGGAGGGCTCAATTTAATGTCAGAATATTTCCATATTTAAAATGTATTGTATGCTTGCTGCTGCATGTAACTTCTCTGGCTGCTGCTCTCCACACAGTGACAGATGTAGATTCAGCCCTGAGGTTACTCCTAAAAGGGTTAAGATTATTTTGGCAGTGTGAAGGTGGTGGAGTATGTTATGTGCTCAGGTGCCAACTGAGGTAGATAACTGAAAATCACTGGTGATAAACCATTCCCAATGCCACAGGTTGTAAATGGATCTATTATAGGCTACTTTTTGCCACAGTATGTGAACAGAGGCTCCAAATCATTGAATGACTTTCTGGTTTCCCTACCTGCTTGACATTCGTGTTCTAGTCCTTAAGGGATGAAAGTTGACGATAAGTCTATGTTGATGATGTGCTAGGTGTCAGACTAGTCTCTATATTTATCATTCCATGAAGTAAGCGAGTGATATTATTCCCATTTTAGAGATGAAGAAACTGAGGCCTAGAGAGGTTTTGCTTCACTTACCAGAGGTGAACAACTAGTCAGTGGTGGAATAGTTCTCTCTGATTCTGAAATTTGAGAAACTTTTGCCTTGACACTTTTGGAGAGAAAACAAGCTGGTTGGAGGTTTCATTTCATCTTTGATGCCATCCATTCATTCTCCCACGACATGTTCTTTTTTCTGTTTTCCTGATTCTTTTAAGGTGGGCAGTTTCATACTTTTAACCATAATTCCTGGACCTGTTCTTTAGAGTGCTAGGAAGAGAATAGAGCATGTCTGGTCTTCAGATATCTGACACCGAGTACAAGATCTGGGTCTTAGGTTTTTCTCCAGGTCAGACCACCTGTGGACTTGAACACTCAGCTTTACACTTAAAGATGATCATTCTGTACACTCCTTTGTGTTCCATGTATACACTTATTTTACTCTAAAGCCAGTCTCCTGAATATATTATAATATGTGCATAAAAGCTATTTTGTTAATCTCTGATTTGTTTACTTTTGCATATTTATATTTAAAATCTCATTTTATGAAGCATTATTTCCCTATTTTAACACCCACAGAAATACTCTCATTTAATTTCTACAAATCTAATATTGACTCCTGGGAGAGTTTTACTTTTGGAGAAACAACACTATCTGAAGTTCCAATAAATGGGTTTATTCTAGTTTTTGTTTCTTTTCTAGCAGCATTATTTTTTTTTTAAAAAAAAGGAAAGCTGCAGGCAGGAATGAAGGTGAGCTGGCAGGTAGGCAGGAAGAGAGAGGAGGAAAAAGTATTTCATTTTATTTTTACTTAGTTATTCACACTGGTTGTCTCTTCCTGGACCTTGAGCCCAGTGGTGTGTGGACTGCACTTCTTCGGGGAGGTTGACCTAACCACTCCGCCACCTCCAGCAACAATTTTTGTTGATTTTTTTTTTTTTTTTTTTTTTTTGCAGGTTTTCCCCAACATAACAGAGCAAACAGCTAGAGTTTGAGGTTCATTTTACTAAATTTTTTTTTAAGAATAGGTGCAGGCAGGAATGAAGACGGGTGGGCAGGCAGGAAGATAGAGGAAAAAGAAGTGTTTTATTTTTACTTAGTTGTTCACATTGGTTACTCCACCCCAGACCCAGGATTCAAAGCCAGGAGCATGTAGCTTGCACCTGGGATATCAACCTGGGTCCTTGGGATGTATGTGGACTCCGCCAGCCAGAAGCAGTGAACTTATATGCTAGGTCACCAGGGTATGCCAGCAACTAATTTTTAAAAAAATGGCTCATAACCAGCTTGCTTAGGAAAGGTTAACAGGTTTGGGGGACAGCTGAGGGTGGGGACAACGCTGAACATTATTAATCCCCCTTTCAAGAAGCCTATTCCTACCCATGGAAGCATCCCTGCTGAATGGGGACCAGGGCCCTGGATGGCTGTGACCAGAGGCCTTGGACCTTAACCTGATGGGTCTTCCTGTCCCTTTGGCCCACTGAGTCAAACACCATAAAAGTCCAGAGTCTGAGCACCTCAGAAACTCAAATTTTCTCCTCCTTTAGTCCTTTTCCTCCATACAGAGAAACCTCTGTGACGCCTTCCCTTTTCACATCTGGAAGTTTCTAGAGTTGTGTAATTCTAAGGTAATCGTCGCTGACATTCAGTAAGCATTCACCATGCCTCAGATGCTCATTTAAACACTTCAGTTATTTGAACAACCCTTCTAAGATTAAACACTCTTATTATTCCCATTTTACAGAAGGAGAAACTGAGGCCCAGGGGCATTACATCCCCTGCCTAAGGTCATTCAGCTAGCAGTCATCAGATGTGTGATCTGACCCTCAGCAGTCTGGTTTTAGATGTCCCCCTTCACCACTTGCGCGCTGCTCTAGTGAGGTCCTGAGGTTTTGAGATAACGAAGTTTCCATCATTTGAAAGTTTGGTGATGCTATCATTCTATATCTAGGAGTCTGAGATTTCCCTAACCTCCGACTCAGGGTGGGAAGATGCCATCTAACCCCATCCGATACTTAAGTGGGTGCTGTTCCTTATTCTCCGCAGGGAAGGACAGGACTGGTACCAGCTGCGCCAGGCCCTGAACCAGCGACTCCTCAAGCCCACAGAGGCTGCGCTCTACACTGATGCCCTGAATGAGGTGGTCAGTGACTTCCTAGTTCGAATCAACCAGCTGCAAGCGGAGAGTGCCTCAGGGGACCAGGTGTCCAACATGGCCCAGCAGCTCTACTACTTTGCCTTGGAGGGTACTTCCTGGGAGGAGGCGGGTGGGCGTGGATCAGGGGCAGACTGTGCCCGCTCCTCTCAGCCCCCTGGATTCTGTGTGCCATGGTCTGTGTGTTCTGCCAGCTATCTGCTACATCCTGTTTGAGAAACGAATCGGCTGCCTACAGCGCTCCATCCCCCCGGACACCGTGACCTTCATCAGATCGGTTGGGCTCATGTTCCAGAACTCCATCTTTGTCACCTTCCTCCCCAAGTGGACCCGTTCCCTGCTGCCCTTCTGGGGCCATTATATAGATGGCTGGAACAACATCTTCTCTTTCGGTGAGGTGTCCAGGAAGGACACTGGGGGAGGGGGTCCTGGAGTCTGTGCAGGCTCCCCAGGACTCCTCCCTCACGCTACCGGCTTTTGGAGCGGCTGTTAGTCCTTCGAGACCATGACTTGACCCGTCTCCCCTCGTTCTCCACCGTCCCTGCAGGCAAGAAGCTCATTGAGCAGAAAGTCAAGGAGATGGAGGCCCAGTTGCAGGCAGAGGGGCCAGATGGGGTCCAGGTGTCTGGCTATCTGCACTTTCTCCTGAGCAGTGGGCTGCTCAGTCCTCATCAGGCCATCGGCAGCCTGCCTGAGCTGCTCCTGGCCGGAGTGGACACGGTGTGTGAGGGGGGCTGGGGACGCCAGCTTCCATCCTGCACCGACTCCCCACTGTACCCCTCCTGATCCTGACCTTCTCCAAGTAACTGCTTCCCTGTCTGCAACCTGGAGGTAGAGGTCAAAGGGTAATGGGGTTATTCAGCTAAGCTGAGGGGGCCCATGGGTGGTTTGCAAGATCAGTTCCATCACCTCAGGGAGCCTCTCTTGACTGCTGGGATATTTCTTTCTTTTTCTTTTCCTTTTTTAAGGAAAAGTACAGGCAGGAAGGAAGGAATGAAGGTGAGCGGAGGCTGGCAGGCATAAAGAGAGAGGAGGAAGAAGCATTTTATGATACTTAGTTTTTCTTCCTGGTTGTTCCCGCCAGTTCCAGGACACGAACCTGGGACCTTGGGATATATGTGGGCTACTCCCCACACTCCTCCATCAGGGTGTGGGGGATGTGTCATCTAACATCTTATTCAGCCGGGCAGGAAGGAAGGAAAGGAAAGGAGGAAGAAACTTTTTTTTAAAGAGGAATGAAGGGAGAGAAAGGAATCTTTACTCAGTTGTTTTTTTTTTTTCACCCAGGCCCTGGGTCTCAAAATTGGGTCCTTGGGCTGTACGTGGTCTACACACCAGCGTCTCAGCCGCCTGAGCCACCAGGGGATGCCTCGTCCACCTCTTTCATGCAGTAATTAAGTGGAGAGCCAAAGCGCTGGTCCCCAAACTCCTCCTCTGCAATGCTCTTTCCAGCCCTTTGGTCCTCCTGTTGGGTTTTTCTCGGTTTCAGTTCCTGGCTTGTTACAGCATGATTCTCCCTTCTTGGTCATCATGCCATGGCAGAGCCACATTTAGCACTAGCGTCCCATGAGTCCAGTGTCATGTTCT
The DNA here is from genome assembly GCA_004363575.1 of Solenodon paradoxus. Classification (NCBI taxonomy): domain Eukaryota; kingdom Metazoa; phylum Chordata; class Mammalia; order Eulipotyphla; family Solenodontidae; genus Solenodon; species Solenodon paradoxus. The sequence goes on along the minus strand of RJWH01005659.1, from coordinate 37,879 downwards.
GCCATCTTCGTGACGGTGGGATTAGCCTGCCACTGTTTGCATGGACCCATTCACACACCTTCCCAGTCAGTACCAGCTGGCGTCTGGCCTAGAAAGCCCTCCTCACTCGGCCTGTCACTCTTCCTCCCAGACGTCCAACACACTGACTTGGGCGCTGTACCACCTTTCCAAGAACCAGGAGACCCAGGAGGCCTTGCACAAAGAAGTGGTGGGCGTGGTGCCGGCCGGGCAGCTGCCCCAGCACAAGGACTTTGCCCACATGCCCCTGCTCAAAGCTGTGCTTAAGGAGACCCTGCGGTAGGGGCTGCCCCTGGGAGCCCTCGGAGATGGCCGTGAGCCGCGGGGCTGCCGGGCTGGGCCGGGGGCGATCGGGGAAGCGGGACTCCCGGAGCCCGGAGAGGTGGGGCCCCAGAGGAACCGGAGGTGGACCTGCGCTTGGTTTTCTCCGCAGCCTGTATCCTGTCATCCCGGTGAACTCCCGGGTCATCGCCGAGAAGGAGATCGAAGTTGGCGGCTACGTCTTCCCCAAGAACGTGAGCGGAGGGAGGGAGCCGGGGGTCGGGGTGCGGCCAGCCCTGCGCTGCTGAGCCGCCGCGCGCTTCCTCTGCAGTCCCAGTTTGTGCTCTGCCACTATGTGGTGTCCCGCGACCCTGACGTCTTCCCCGAGCCCAACAGCTTCCAGCCCCAACGCTGGCTGAGGAAAAGCTCGCTGGAGACCCCCAAGGTCCAGCACGCCTTTGGTTCCGTGCCCTTCGGCTACGGGGTCCGGGCCTGTCTGGGCCGCAGGATCGCCGAGCTGGAGATGCAGCTGCTGCTGGCCCGGGTGAGTGCGGAGAGCCGCCGGGGTGAGGGGCCCTGGCGAGCAGCAGCGAGGAGGGCCTGGGGGAGGCGGCGACGGTGCTGACTGAGCCCGTGTGTCCGACCCCCAGCTGATCCAGCACTACCAGTTCGTCCTGGCCCCTGAGACCGGGGAGGTGAAGAGCGTCGCCCGCATCGTCTTGGTTCCCAACAAGAATGTGAACCTGCGCTTCCTGCAGAGACAGGCCTGAGCGGCCCTGCCTTCCTGGGCCTTTTCCTGGAGGCACAGTCATTCCTGCTCACTGGAGAAGCCAGCGCGTCTTCCCCAGAGCCCCGCGCTTTTGCCATTACTACCATTTTGAGCCTCTCTCTGATAGAAGATCACCACCCCCCATCACATTGCTATTCTGGGAGAAAATATAGAATAAAAGGACTGAGATAATTGGAGACTTGTCATTCTTTTTAACAACTCAGAATTTCTCTGATTGGGGAACGCGCTCTTCCCATTTAGGAATCTATCTAGGTAACTTTTTTAAAGAAGGAAGGAGGAAGAAGCATCTTTATTTTATTTAGTTGTTCATTTTGGTTTTTCCCAGCCTTGGGTCTCGAACCTGTGGCCTTGGGCCATAAATGATTGACACACTGGCCCAGCTATCTAAGCGCAGGAGAGACCCCTCCCACACACACTTAGGAATCTCGGTGGGAGGCCGAGCTGCCTGCCTTCATGAAACAACATCACAGGGCTTTTCCAGACACAGGGAGGCCTTGGCTTCACCTGGCATGTGCGGAGGCGCTGCTGGAGCTGGAGCAGACCCAGGTACTGAATGGTACCCTCTTTTCAACAACATGCTTAGCTGTAGGCATGGGGTGCTACAAAAATTCTTGACTGGTGTGCCTGTTGGAGTAGCGGTTGGGCGCAGTCCACATACAGCCCAAGGTCCTGAGTTTGCGTCCCAGGGCCAGGGAACAAGCAAGATGAACAATTAAATCAAATATACAAGATGCTTCTTTTTCTTCTCTTTTCCTGTCTGTCTACCTGCTCACCTTCATTCCTGCCTGCACCTTTCCTTTAAAAACAAGAATTGTTGAAGAGCTTAGTCTCGGCCTGCAGGGATGACATGTCCCAGGCACTGATCAGTGGGGAGCATCATGTGGGCCACACTCAGGAGGGTGAGAGTTGGGAAGTCATTGCTATTGACCCACAGCTACTCCACATTTCCCAAATCTGTGCATACACACACCTGAAAATGGGTGCCAACTTGCCTCTGAATACCCATTATCCCAGTAGTAGATGGATTTGGATTTCTGCTAATGCCCCCTGACTGCAGAAGAGCGCCCGCACAGAAGTATTGGCTCAGCCACACTGCCAAATCTCTCTCCCAAACATCTGAGAGATGGCACCTAAGTCCTGTCTGGAACTCTAGCTGCAAGGGAGCCTGAGGATTGTAGTTTTTAGCTTTCCAGGCTTCTCAGTGCAGGACACCACCTAGAAGGAATGTGGTTGGTGCTGAGGTCCAATGTGCCTACCACAGGTCGGAGAAGTCAGCGAGTGCTGGCTTCAGAGTCCCAGCCCCAGTTACCAATTTCTGCTGAGCCACAGAAATTGAAAGTCAAGCTTCTTATATCTGTGGGGATTTGGGTTTGAACCCATTAAAAAACACCTCATTGGCCTAATGGAACTCTTAAACAGCGCCCACTTCTGGGGCTCAGGCAGCTAAAGCACAGACTGGAAGTCAGGTCCCGTGTTTGAGGCCTGGGCTCCCGCCTGAGCCGGTTCCAGATGACGGTGAGCGCACAGTACAAAAACCCAACCCACACCAAACAAAAGAACACTTTTGGTGCCACCTTTGTGGATCAGGCAGCTGAGGTGACTTGGACCTGGGGCCTGGAGTTTAAAAGTAATTACGTGAGCCTGTAATTGTGATTGAAAAAAGATTTTCTGGTGGAGCCCACTGAACAATGGTGAAGAACACTTGGTGATGAGGAACCTATACATAGGAAATTATTTTAATGTGTAGAATAATTACTACAGTAAAAACATTTAAGAAAAAAAAATTTTCTTCAGCCCTTAGGTAAAGCCTAAAGTCTGTACCATGGAAACTTCCTGTTCACCTGCCCTCCACCACCGCTGAATGGGACATTGTTTGCACAACGGAGCCTGAATTCCTTGTATTAGGCTTTTTGCAGCCTCAACCCTTTGTACTTAATGTCTCTTCTCCTTGGGACCCCTCTCCACCAACTGTCATGTCACTCCAGAGGACTTGTTCTTTCCTTGGGACATAGGTCAAATGTCATTGCTTCTGCAAAGCCTTCCCTGACTTCTCTGGGCAAGTGTGAGCCCCTCCTCCTGTGTGCTCCCTCACACCTGCCTCCCCACATCTCTTACAAATTGGAGTCCTCTGCACATTCATGTCCCCAGCCAGCTGTGAACCCCCAGAGGGAGAAAATCAAGAGCTTTTCCAGGTGGAAAAGGTGTCTAGCACCTAGGTTTCTTGAGGACACGCCTTTTGGGACTCAGGGGAGCTGAGCTGGTTGGGGTGCGGATCATGGAAAGCCAAGGCCCCAGGCTCTTGTCCCAGGGTGGGGGTGGAGGTGGGGATGGATCAAAATAAGCAAATAAGTAAATAGAAATGCTTCTTTCTCTTTCCCTTCCTTCTTCTCTTTTAAAAAAAAATAAATAAAAATAGGTACGCCTGGTGGCTTATCAGTTAAGTCTGTGGCCTCCAGCTGGTGCAGTGCACATACAACCCAGGGACTCGGATTAGTGTCTGGGGCCAGGGGAACAGCCAAGATGAACAATGAAGTAAAAATGATTAAGGCTTTTTCATCTCTCTTCCTGCCTGCCTGCCTGTCTATTCACCTTCATTCCTGCTTGCACCCGTTCTTTGAACATAGACAACAGATAGATGAATTAATAAGTAAATAAGAGATAAATAGATAAACAAATAAATAAATAAATGTATTTGGAATGAGATGAGACCAGAATAGGAAGAAGTTAAGGAAAAGTTAGGTAGGTGACAGAGCTTTCCACGTTGGGAACAGAAACCTGGAGGGAACCGGCCGAAATCCCAGCTTATACAGGGGTTCACATGTGAGAGCTCCCTAGAAAGGAAGCGAATGGGGCCCCTGACCACCCAGTTTTTGCTAGCAGGGACAAGTGAAGACTGTGTCCTGCAGCTAGAAGAGCCAGAGTTGGTGACACCACTGTGAGACCTTGCCCACAAATGCAGTTCTGGGGAGGAAGAGAAACGGTGACTGCTACTCAGGCAGAGAAAGCCAAATACAGCATGGCCAGTCGCTTTCCCTTTATACCTTTATGTGCCCATGAAGTGCTTTAGCTTCTCTTGGGCGATGAAAATGGACTATGTCTGAATGTCCACTGGACAACGGTGAAGAACACGTGGTGATGTGGTGGAGGGCAGAGTGTATTAACATATATATGAGGAATGGGGAACCTTTACATGTGAGTTTAATGTGTAAAAATAAAAAATAATTAATTACAAATTGTTTTTTTAAACAGAGAAATGTGTGTGTCACACTTGGCATACCCTGGTTGGAGTAGCGGTTTAGTCGGTTGACTTTGACTGATCCATACACACCCCAAGGATTCTGGTGTGTGACCCAGGGCCCAGGAAACAACCAGAATATACAACTAAACAAAATAAGTGAAAGGGAAAAAGAAAATGACTCTGTGTATAGTCCATCACAATGACTGGGTAAGATTTATTTAATGGAAATGAAAGAGAAAAAAATACATCTATTTTTTTGCGCCTCTGGCTGTGGGTCCTGAGCCCAGGTCCAGGTCCAGCCCAGGTCCAGCCCAGGTCCAGGTCCATGGCGTAGCCAGTGCCTGAGCCTCCTGAGCCACGGTGTGGGGGAGGGGATGCTGAAAACATTGCTTTCTTTGATAGTCATTTGTTTAAATATATGTAATAGTGAGAGGATGGAGCGGATGACATGACATGGGTTCCCTCCTTGGCAACTTCCTCTCTGGAGGGTGAAAAGCCTCAGCCCTGTTTGAGAATTGGCACAAAATCCGTTAGTGGCCAGTGATAGGACCTGCTTCCAGGATCTGATGTCTGAGCAAACCTGGGCTGCCCGTCGGTGAAGCTCCCTGACGTTACCTGATCTACAAGGAAAGAAGAAGTTTGAAGATAATTGCAGAAGAGTAGCCACTCATTCAGCACGGAAGATGGACTCTGACTGAAAAGAATGTGCACACCTCACTCCTATTCCAACAAATTTGATTTTGTGGATCTGTTAGGATCCAAATTTGGGATAAAGATTTTAGATCCTAAGCATCTTGTTTTCTTAAAGAACTCTGCAGCACTCTTGGGAATAAAGATAGCAGATGCTGGGTGCACCCTGGGGGCCTAGCCATCTAGTACACCTGGGAGCAGTCCCACATACATCCCAAGGTCCTGGGTTCAAGACCTGGGACCGGCGGGGATGACCAATGTGAACAACTAAATAGAAAATAAATAAGGCTATTCCTGCCTACTCACCTTAATTCCTGCCTGTACCTTTCTTTAAGAAAAAAAAATAGCAGATGCCATGTTTTCTGTCCCCATGATCCCATTCTGTAGAAGTTTTAGTTGCGAATATATTTTGCTATGATAGCAGAAGTTTATTTACAGGTCATTATTTCTGATTCCTGTTTTAATAGGACTGTCAAGTAAAAACTTGGACTATGTCATCGTGGAGTGGACATACATAGCACTGCATGGAATCCTCCTGTATCTAAGGATGTCTGGGGGAAGAGTGGTAAGAGACTAACAAATCGTGGATTTCTTCATTGTACCCCTCTTCTTAGCCAGGGCCGCTGTAGATGTTAGTTGTAGTAGATAATAGACCCAGTAATGTGACACATGATTTTATTGATGGCACTGAGGAATCCTGACTTCTCAACAGGCTGCCAGGCTTATCATGTGTACTGAAAAGAAATAGTTGCCCAGGTCCCTCCCCCAAACCAGGCCCTGGAATTTGCCTCCTGACTCACAGCGGGTTGAGAGCTGCGGAGAGGGTTGGAGAGGAGAGAAGCTAAGGAGTCAGTGGGCTGAGCATGGAGCCACAGAAACTGGGAAAGTTCTGGGAGGAGTGGGGGCGGGGGGTGGGGGGGCAGGGAGGGGAAGGGAGAAGAGTTTGGAGAGAGTGGGACAGAGCAGCTTATTCATGGGGACACTTTTTTTGCTGAGCCAGGGGCAAGCAGCAGCAGTCCCATGACAACTCTTTGCCTCTGTTCTAGAAGCCATGGCACTGGGGGCACAGGTCAGGAGCTGCGGGTGGGGCTGTGCTCAGGGGAGGGGTCTGGGTCAGGGGTGTGGTCCCTCCCACCAGGGCACAAGCAGGAATGTTGCTGTCTCCCCAGTACATACTCAGTGGGTAGAGACCCTGGGTGCTCAGGAAGGCCCTAGGGGAGCAGTGTGGAGACAGCCTTCCTCTGGCTGCCCTTTCTATGGGAAGCTGAGCTCAGACGTCTGAGGGTCACTCACGCAGAACACCCCTGGGTACCATCTCAGAAGGCTGACTCCACTCTCCTAAAGTCTCAGCTAGAGCAGCCTACCCTGGGTTCTCTAAGGACACTGTCACTTGAGAAAGGCCAGGGAGCACCCCCATCTCATCCTTCCACTTGAGCCCCAGACCCGAGACCTCCCCACGTGGGACCAGAAGGGAGGTGGCACTGACACCTGGGCTGGAAGCTAAGGGCCTATGCAAAAACGGCTTCGCTATTGCCTAACCATCAAGCACACACATCACCATTCCTTTGCTTTGTGAGGTCAAAGGGGCAGGATCAGAGTTTAGAAATATTAACCTTCCTTTCCCAACTAGATGGCTAAACCTGCAGTGTCCACTGCCACAGGAGAGGTGACACAGAAGAAACTGAGTCTGGGCTTTGGAATTTCAAAAGTCTGACCCTTAAAAAAGGTGGCAAGAACTCAACATAAATACAGTAAATTCAAAAAAAAATAAGCGATCTGTTGGAGTATAAAGGTCTCCCCTCCCCCACTAGTAGATACCAGAGGCTCCACACCCTGGAGGAGTAGTGGTTTGGTCATCCACCTACGGCCAGCATGGTCCACATGCATCCCAAGGGCCCCAGTTCATGTCCTGGGCCTGGGGGAAGGGGGGACCACCAAGAAGAACACCTAAATAAAACAGATAGATAGTGTCTTCCTTCTCTCTCTTCCTGTTTGCCTGCCTCTGTTTGCCTTCATTCCTGCCTGCTGGTTTGGGGCACCAAAGAGACCAAAATCCCAAAAAGGGAGTTGATCTGAAGGGGGGCATGATAAATACCCTAGATAAGTTTGGAAGTGGGCCCCTTGATTCCTGGGTAGAGGCAGGAAGACCCTCAAGGTGCTGAGAACAGACCTTTGCTGTCCATTTGGTGGATGAGACGGGGACAACCCCGTGGAGCATCCTGAAGCCGGGAGGGGCACGGGGCCAAGAGCTGGAGTGTCCTGCATCCCCGAGACCAGGCAGAGAGTGAGGGAGCACCTGGCAGGGAGCAGGCAAAATCATGACCAGGTGATGACAGCCACATAGCTCCAAGCCCCACCAAACTGGACCCCAGGAAAAGGTGGGGAGGGGAGCCCCAAATTGGCTGAGATGAATTTCTATCACTTGATGAAATGGGGTGTCCTATAGAAGTGACATTTAGTGTTAGGAAAATGAAGTTATGTTTCTGGCAGATTAGAGTTTGTTGGACAGAACTGCACCTAGTTATGAGTAACTAGTTAATATTTTTATGGTTTTGTTATAAATAAAAGATGAAAAAGAAACTTCGATGTAATAGATACTCTATGTGCAAAAGAAACGCCACTTGCTGCGTTCGTCAGTTACAGATTTTCCTTCCTGTCTTTGAATTCGGAAAGCGCAGGATCTTCCACAAGGTCAGGTCACATGATGGCAGCATTTTCTGAGAGAAACTTATCAAATCCAAGTGCAGGGGGTGTTCTCTGTTTTGTTTGTTTTCTCGATGGCTCATCCTAGTGATCCAAACACAGGGCCATCGCCAGGGACCGAGCACACAGTCTGCTGGTGAGAACTGAGGACAAGAATGGAAGGAGGACCCCACTCCGACAGGCAGCCCCACGAACCACAGCTGCTGCATAGTGACCCCCCACGACCCTGAAGTGACAGTGCTGGGAGCGCAGGAAGGCAGGGCCAAGGTGTGGGGACCAAAGGTGGTCCAGTGGGAGAAGGACAGCTGGGGTTCCCAAGTGTGGGGAGCTTGAGCAACAGAAACTCCAGAAACCGAGGAGCCAGGGACCCTGAGGGACCCAACTGGGGAAGGGTCACGTGGGTAGGCATCAAGCTGGGTTCTGGGGTAGCCCAAGGGCGTCTGGCCCAGGGATCTCCAGACTTGACTCAACGTTTCTCCTTAATTCCATCATTCCGTGGTGCACTGGGCATTCCTGAGCTTCTGGGAGCAAAGGCAATTAGAGAGGACTGGAGAAGACTGTGAGGAAGAGAGAAGGAGAGACAGTGACCAAATGGGGCAGGGGCGTGACCTTTCCAACGCAGGAGGCTCGGTCTTGTCATCCTCTGCCAAGCAGGTGGACTCTGTCCCCGGCCTGTCTGCAAACACACTACCAGGAAGGTCTGATTTCACGACATTCCATTCAGCAGGAGTCTCTGCACTTGCTTCTCTCCAGGGGCACCCCAAGCATTGACACTGAATTGTCCGTCTCCCCAGAGCACCTGAAGTCATCTCACCGTGTGCACCTTTACCCCAGCCTTCATCCTCCCTTTTATGAGGGCCTTCACGACCTCAGCCATAGCTGCTTGGTGAGACCTGACATGTCTGCTCAGTGATGAGCTTGCCCACCACCCCCAGGGTACCCCCAAGATCTGGGAGCCCAGAGAGACCCAGAAGGTCTGCTGCTGAGGCCAGTGATGCAGGGCAGAGCCTACCTGAATCAGAGCTGAACCAGCAAGAGGGGGCAGGGGAAGAGGCAGGGCGAGTCTCTGGTTTCCCTCCCATTGGCTTCCAGGCGTGGAAGCTGGCCTGGGAGTGGGGACTTGGGTCTTTTCAAGCACTCAGGGCATCAATGCCAGCAGGGCTCAGCACCAGTGCCTGGAGGATGTCGGAGAGGGACACCACGCCCAGGAGATGCTGGGTCTCATCCACTAGCACCAACCGGTGTACCTGTGGGTCCATAGAGGGAAGGGAGGGGCAGAGCCATTGGGCTAGAGCATTCAGAACCAAGGTCAACAATGTGACATAGCAGGAAGAGCAAGGAGTGTCTTCTAGGGGCCAGTGAGGGATGACTCTGTCCGGTCTGGGGTGATCAGCTGCCTGTGACTCCATGGATGGGACACCGAGAGCTTGACTTTGAATGGGAAGACAGGCAAGGAGCCCGATATACTGGGGTGACTGGAGCTCTCATGGGAAGGACAGGCCATGCATGTTGGGCACAGGTATGAAGGGGCCTGGGGTACCTGCTCCCGGGCGATCCGGTCAATGACTTCTCCAAAGCTCTCATGGGGCAAGCAGGAAAGGACGCCCTCCAGACACAGTGTCCTCTGCCTCAGCGCTTCTCCCACACTCATGTCCAGTTGGTTGTAGGTTTGCTGGGCAGCCAGGTGCTGGGGTCAGGAGGGAAGCACTGCTCTTAGTCACCCCCTCCACCAGGCTCCAGACCACAGACACTGCCCCTTTACTCAAGTGCACAGGTCCCCCAGTCCAAAGGCACTCCTCCATAGAGCCTCAGACAGCAGCATCCCTGCAGCACCTCCACAGACACTTACGATCACATCAAAACGGGAGTAGAGGCCCACGACCTGACCTGCAGGGGAGGTGAGTGAGAGAAAGACAGGGAGAAGTTCAGGTCAAAGCCAGAATGCTGTGCAAGGGCCTGGGTGGGCTTTGGGATGCAACTCAGCATTCTCCACCCCCAGGCTGGTGGCTTTCTAAGGAGGCATCAGGTTGCTATTACTGAACCGACAGACCAAACAGCATCACAGAGAGAGACCACCTGACATCTTGTCTCCTGATGTGACTACTAGTAGGCGTATGTCGGGTATATGTGAGTCCTTTAGATCCAATTTCCAGTTTACACAGGAAGAAAGGAAGAAAGTGAAAGCCACGTGCAGAAAACAGGTATGTCTGCAGGTGGAACATTCCGTAGGACAGCTGACCCAGGCTTCTCAACTCATCAGTGGCATGAAAGTTAAGCGGAAAGCTGTTCCAGATTAGAAGAGATTTAAGGTACTAAAAAAGCAAAGTGTGAGCATGCCCTGGTGGTTTAGTAGTTAAGTTCGCTGCCTCTGGCCAGTACAGTTCACATTCACACCAAGGTCCCCAGGTCGCGTCCTGGGGCTGGGGGAACCACCAGATGAACAACTAAATTAAATGAAATGCTGCTCTTGCCTGCACTTTTCCTTAAAAAAAGAAAGAAAGAAAGAAAGTATGGATTGGATCTTGGTTTGAACAAATCAATTTGTAAAAAAGGGAAGATATTCTTGGGGAAAAGTGGGGGAAATGAGAATAACAATTGGACATGAGATAAATTAATAAATTGCTGAAGTTTTTCTTGAATGAGATGGGAAATATATTTAAGAGATGCAGACTGAAGTGTTTAGGGGCGAAATAGCATGATGTCTAAACACTTCAGTCTGCATCTCTTAAATATATTTCCCATCTCATTCAAGAAAAACTTCAGCAATTTATTAATATTATGGAAATACAATAACGCTTAATCCGAACAATGCATTTATTATATATAATATGGGATCTGCTTGGATATATAGGTAAAAAATATGGGATTTGTTTTACATTTTTCTGCCATTTTGTATATTTGAAATTTTTTAATATTTAAAATTAATTAGAAACCTTTTTTTTTTTTTTTTTGGTACAGGCAAGATGCAGGCAGGAATGAAGGCGAGCAGAGGCTGGCAGGCAGGAAGAGCAAGGGGGGCCCAGGTCACAAACGCCGTTTGGAAGGCAGTGAACCTAACCCCTACTCCACCAGGTCACTTCTAAAACACTTTTTGATGTCTAGCTTCACTATAAGAGATTTTAACTCTGAAATAGTTTGCAGCCATAGTTCAAGCAAAGCAGTGATCTGGTATCACCCTTTTTCAAACCCTTTTTCAAAGCAAGAAATTGCGTTCTGACTGGGGGCCCCAGGTCCCATGGCCCGTTTTAGGATGAACTAAAACATCTCTTGCTGTTCTTTCCGGCCTCTCTCATTCTATTGAACACCGACTTTCAAGTCATCCTGTGGAAGATGGGTATTATTAAGATTCTCATTTCACAAATGAGGAAACAGGCTCAGCCAGGCTAAAAACTGGTCGGAGCCTCAAAGCAGGCAGAGATTTCTAACCGCTACTCCATCCTGGGCCGCCAGCTGTCACTTAGGCCCCGCCCGCCCCTCCCCGTCGCGGCCGCAGATACCAGCTTCGTTGATCACCGGCAGCGCCGACACCCGCCGGTCCACAAAGATGTCCAGTGCGGTCAGGACCGGGGCCGTTTCCAGCACCACCGCCAAGTCTCGGAATGTGCCGATGCCCAAATCTTGGACGGTGCGAGAGAGGAAGGCGGGCCGGGGAAGCAGGGCGCCCTGGTTGGGCAGGGGAACCGGGGTGATGAGAATGGAGCGGCCCCCAGAGGGTCCCAGCTCCCTCCCGCTCCCAGGTCTGAAGATGTCCCTCCCACCCAGGCTCACAAAGATGTGCAGGAACTTCAGCAGACGCTTGTGTGTGAGGATGTAAAGCACGGTGCCGGAGACCGGGTCCAGGACCGGCAGGCGATGGATCCGGTTCTTGATGAGGGCATAGACGGCTTCGAACAGGCTACCGAGGAGGGGGCGCTGAGGCTGGGGCACCCCAGCCGGCAGGACAGGGTCACAGGTATCCCTCGTGTGCCATCAAGGATGAGCCGATGAGCTCAGAAATAAGGGGCTGGGGAAGGGGACTGCACGGGGCAAGCAGGACCTCAGGTTGGGTGGTTAGGGACACTTACTTGTCACTGGGGGAGATGGAGACCAGCGGCTTGAAGCAGCCTTGAAGGTAGATCTCTGTAGGGAACCAGCATCAGGCCAAGGGAGCTGGTTGCCAGCCTCACCGCCCCCTCGCCAGCCCCCAGACTGTGGCCTCCCTCAGGTCCCCAGGGCCCCATCACCCCTCTCTGCCCCTTCCAGGAAATCCCCATGGCCTCCAATCCTTGGCCCTTTTCACCAAAATAGCTGCTCTGCCTGCTCACCCCTCCAGGTCTCAATCTTATGTTCTTCAATCTCGTAGATCTGGACCTAGAGACGTGGACAGACTCCAGGGGTCAGACGCTGGCCCCTCCAGCACAGGCTCCCACAGCCCGCCGGCACCCCCACCTCCCAGCCGGGTCCTCACCAGTGGGGACCGGTAATAGCGATGCAGCACCAGGATGAAGTCTGTGATGGTCAGCATTCCTGTGGGGGCGGGGCACGCGCGGGCTCAGCCGGTCTGTGCAGGCGGCAGCCCCCCCCCACCAGCATCCTATGGAATGAGCAGACTAGGGGAGCCCCTCTCATGCCTGAGAAGTGGGCTTCTCCCTTTTCTGCTTCTTCTGTTTCTCGCCACCTACCCACTTCCATGCTTGTTGTTTCCTCCCCTCCTTTCCCTTTTTTCTACCCAACACGCCAGACAGACAGGGACGAGGAGCAGAGCGAAAGGCTCAGCAGCTCACCAGCCTCCACAGGTGGGCATGGAGCGCAGGCTTTCCCACCACAGACCAGGACCGTGGCCCCCACGCCAAGCCCCCACTCAGGTCTGCGGGTGGCGCATCAGAACAGGCCCCAGGGCCCCCTAGGCCCCTCCTTCCAGTGCCCAGCAGCGTCCTCCTCACCCACAAAGCTCTGTTTCTTGCTGTTCCACAGAGGCGCTGCCCGGACACCATTGGCCACCAAGGCAAAGAAGGCCTTCTTGATCTGAGGCGGGGAGAAGCGTGAGTGGGGAGACTCCCACTGCCCCAACCCCAGTGGGGCGCCCTGTCCCAACCCAGGGGTCCTCCTCTAGGGCGTGCCTTCCTTTCTCGAGTCATGACACTAGACACGACCCTTGCCAGGCACTTGCTTCATAGACAAAGGGGCCCGTGGCCAGAGGCGACTCCCTCACCAGGCACACGTGGGTGTGACTACGGACTTGGCATTTCCCCTTGGAAGCCGGGTGCACGGACAGTCATAGCGCAGTGTTTGCTAATCGAAGTACTGAAAGGATAATTATGTACCTAATATTTGCAGGCATTTTTCTCTAAATTGGTGCACATGGGCTCGTTTTCACCTCGGCCTAAGCAATCCTCTCTCGACACGCTGATGATTAAATGCCTATTAAATACCAAGCTACTACGATATATTTATTCACACACCACTAGAATTAGAGAAACCTTGCTTTGGAAAACACTGCTGCATTGTCTACATGGCGATAAGAATGGAGTCAGTCAGGTCTTTCAGAGCTCAGCCTGTTTTTCTGCTCCTGAGTCCCCTGCTCCTTGTCCTACGTGACCCTACAGTCTTCCAAATTCTCCAGAGTTCGACAATGCTCTTACTTATCCCGGATGCCTCTGAAACTTGTAAGGCAAAGCGGGTGTTTCAGGCATGTCCTGGGGGCCTAGTGGATAAGGCCACCGGATGTAGTCCACATACATCCCAGGCACCCAGGCTTGAGATCCGGGGACGGCGATGTGTGGGAAGAGGTGAGAGCAGCAACCAAGATGAACAATGAAATAAAAGTAAACAAAATGCTTCCTCCTCTCTTCCTGCCTGCCTGTCTGCTCGCCTTCATTTCTGCCTGCACCGGTCCTTGAGAAAAAAAAAAAAAAGAAAAGCAAGTATTTCTATCCCTATTTTAGAGAGGAAGGGAAGTAACCAAACCAAGATCCTACAGCATTACTGTGACAATGCGGGGGTGCTTGGAGAGTAGAAGGTCTCCCCCACTGGTATCCAGGGTGCTAAGGGGAGGTCAAGGGGCGTGTGGGCTGGCAGCACCCCTGGAGGGTGAATGGCGGTGGCAGTGGCCTGCAGATGGACGTGGGGCGGAGCTGCGACCTCACCTCTAGCATGGTGTCGAAGATGACCAGCTTGGAGCTGGTGGCCATGGCATCGTAGCAGCTGTGTTCCTGCATGAAGTGCATGTAGACCTGGGCCTCTGGCTTCTGCAGCTCATCATCCCAGCCCAGTCTGGGTAACGGGGCCTGCGGGGATGGGCACGGGGCGGGCCTCTCTTCCACCAGGCCTTCCAACTCATACCGCCAAGCTGCCGCCGCTGCTGCCATCGGGAACTCTATGCCCAGCTCCAGGCTGTCAGCCCTGGAGCCAGCGGCCACGCCAGCATAGTCAGCGGAGAAGTCCCAATCTGTGGGTGGGGTGCCCATCCTGGCCACAGCAGCAGCTTGGGCCAAGGGTGTGGCCTTGGGGAATGTGGCTTCCAGCCCGGTGGACTCAGCAGCTGGCCTGGCCTGGGGACCTGTTTGGGGGCAGAGGACTGTAACTCCATCTTCCAAAGACACTTTCTCATCAGCTGTCCCAGCTCACCCTCACTGCAGCCTTGGGAGGCCTGGCTGCTGGGGCCCCCATTTTGCAGGTGAGTATACTGAGTCTCAGAGAATCACACAAGAGTGACCCTGTCTCATAGTTCTGAGTTAACCCTGTTGGACCCCTGGTCCTGCAAAGCAGTGGTCCTCTCTCATGTGGGGAAAGTGAGGTTACGAGGTGAGAGTTGGGTCCAACTCTGCTCTGGAGGGATCCAGGACAGAACCCTGACTCTAGGCCCTGGGACTTCCCATATCCCGCCTCCCATCTCCGCAGAACTGGCCTGGGCCTCACCTTCCCCCAGGTCTGGCAGCTCCCCTTCCTCCACAGCCTCTTGCCTTGCCCATCTGGAGGCCTTGGCCCCCTGTCTCCCACGCCTTCTTTCTGAGCCTGTGGTCGTGGCCAGTGAGGGCCACGTACTCTCTCCTTGCTCCAGGAAGCTCATCTCTGGAAGGTAAGATTGGGCCTGTTTGGTGCATAGGGTGTCACCAAAGCAATGAAAATGTGATTAATAGTATTCGATGTTTCCAAACAGATTTTTCCCAGTATTTTTCTCATTCAAACTTCATAGGCATGTATAAGGGAGGCATTATTCCCAAGCCCCTTTTACTAATGAGGGACCTGAGATCAGAGATGTTAAGCAATTTGCCACAGATCACACAGCTAGTAAGTGATAAAGCTGGGACCTTGGTTCAAGTCTTGAGACTCTCCATTCTTCTGAAAAAGGAGAGACAAAGCAAAGAGGAATAAAGAAGGAAAAGGAGAGGCAGACAAAAGCCAGGTGAGTGGAAAGGGAGGCGGGGTGGGGGGTGGGGGACAAAGGATGAGGGAGGAGAGAGACTAGGCCCACAGAGGGAACAGCCCCACCTACCTTGGTGCTCTCGTCCCCCAAGGCTGCTCCAGGATGGGGTCTGTGGGGAAAAGAATGTCTGAAGGGGTGGGAACGTTCCCTCACATTGGGAACCATAGAAACTTCTTCCTGTCTCACAGCACGTGCGCACACAGCCCCAGACACACAGACACACAGACGTGTATACACACATGAAACCTACCCCCCCACACCCACGCCCAAACTCTTCTACCTGCTCAGAAACACAGAGACCCATGTACACTCAGAATACACACACAGAACCCACATGTTCCTACACACAGAGAAAATCGAGAGCCAGCACATAGCACGACACACATACACAGACACACACTTCACATGGTGTGCTCTCAACCCTCCAGCCTCAGCTGCCCCAGCTGCTGGCCCCCCGGGACCCCTGTACCCTGCGCACAGCGTGTTCCAGCTCAGGCTCCATGCGGCCAAGGCGGACCAACGGAGGCACTGTGGCTGGGCAGCACTATTCTGGGCCTGGCCCCTGGCCCCCTGCCCAGCTCAGATCGGTTTCTCTCTGATTGGGTGTCAGGCCGCAGGGCAGGAGGGGTTCAGGACTCAGCTGCTCCAGGCCAGCAGCTGGGGGGTGGGGGTGGGGCGGAGGGGCTCACCTGGAACCTCCGTACCTGGTCCTGGGGCGCCTCCTGAGCCAGGACACACTGCAGGACCCTGCTGTGGGGAGGTGGCTTAGAGCACAGTGGGAGCACCCGAGCTGAGAGGATTCTGAGTTCTGAGTCCCCGGTTTCTGGTCTGTGGGTAGAAGTTCATCTTTGTCAGGCACCAAAGGAGGGAAAATAGCTGCGGAAGGAGCTTAGCTTTCTTCCTCCTGTGAAGTGCAGCAGGGGATGTTACTGGAGTTAGAAAGGACAGTCAGCTGGGAGGCTGGGAGGGGGTCAGGAAGTATGTGGGTGGTCCTGGGAGGGTGGCTGGTGTGTGTCCAAATGTCCTCATTGAGTCCCAGAAGCCTCTCTCTGGGGGAGGCAAATGGGGTGGTTACGGCAGGTGGGAAGTTCTAAGGACCCCCTTGAAAGTATGTGGTGGGCTAGAGGCATCTGGGCCTGCACTTGTCCCCATGGAGAGACACACCTGTTTCTACCTATGCCAGGGAGGTAGGTCCAGGTATGCAGGAGCCCGCGTCCCCCCATCTCACGGTATATGTCCCTACATTTTCTGGTGCCAGCAGGATCCCGGCCGTGCTCTGCTGGCTGCCACCCCCCTTCCTGGGCATTCCTGGGGCCTGAGTCAATGTCCAAATGGGGAATGCTGACCCAGCTGCTCCAGCAACCCACGCTCTGCCCCCACCCCACTCCTTCCAGTCTCTTCCCTCCCAGGCCCTGGCCCCGGAGTGGACACGTGACAGAATACTGGATTTCTTGTTGAATTTATTGACCCTATTCCCTCTCACCCCGCCAGGCCCCCGTACTGCCTATGGGGAGGAATGAGGGGACAGCAAGGAAGGGACTTGGTCTTTCCACATGTTCTTGGACACTACCCAGTGAGCACAGCTCTCTGTCCCCAGGACCCCTGTGGCCTGTTCCTGTCTGGTCCTGGATGATGGAACTCCTAAGGCACAGCTAACAGGACACTTCAAACAGAAAAGTCAAGAGGCCTATCCGGGAGCTGCATCATGTGAAAAGCCCCCACCCTCCTTACGCTTGGCCACCTTCACAGAGCTGGCTCAGTTCACACCACCACCTTCTCCTGCGACTCCATGCTCCCCTCCACATCACACAGGTGCTCTGCCCACACCCAGTGACAGGGGCCCCTCTTCAGGAAGGTTTCGTCCCTCTGCTGCCGCACTGACGTCCTGTATGCACGTGTCCTGTGTGACGATCTCTGTAGACCGCACTGTCCCTTTCGTGATGACTGGTGTATGAGTATCTTCTATCTCTAAGCAAACACTGGGCCTTTGAATGACCATAACATGTTGACTCGATGAGACAGAGAGCCTGTTTGGAGTTAGATGAACCTGATTAAAATGCGTGCTCTGTCATTTGCTTGCCATCTGACCTTGGAAAGCATGGCTTGTTTTCTCTGAAGCTGTTTCCATAAAAGCAAAATGAGGTTAAAAACATTCTCTGGCAGAGGCTTCTAGTTGCCTCCCAATATGTTTTCCTCTTCTTCCTTTAGTAGCAGAATCACTTGAATTTTAGCTGGAATAGCTGCCTATAATAAAGACTTAGGTTCTCAATCTTTCAGCCAAATATGGCCCTCTGACCAAATTTAGCTAGTGTGGAAGTGATGTGAGCAACTTCCAAATCAGGTCTTCAAAGAAATGAGTTTCCCTTCTTCCTCTTCTCCTGTCGCTGGCTGGAATGTGAATGTAATGGCAGGAGCTAGAGCAGCCATCTTGTACCCAAGGTGGCAGATGCTTTTTAAAGTTTCCAGAGTCATCCTGTTTTAACTGTAGACTATGTGCAGACTAGCATATGTGAGAGAAATAAACTTTCTTGTTTATGTCACTCTTAAATTGGGTTTTTTGTTCAAACAACCAAACATGTATCCTAATTAATGTGGAATTTGATATCTGAAAGTGGCATTACTTTAAAGGCCTAAAATTAGTAGCAATGGTTTAGAAATTGGGCAGCAGTATTTTCTATCCTATTCTTTTCAGTAGATGGTGGGAACTATCACTGTGAGCACAGATCAGGCTAAGGGTGTTCCTATCACAGACAAGCATCTTTTCAGATGGCATTTATAACTACTAAGTAGTTTCAGAGAGAATACACACCCAGTCCAGAGTTGTATATTTAAGCATAAAAATGATGAGATCTTGGATCATGGTTACGCAAAGATGGAACCAATTAGAAGCCTTTCAGGATTTTGAGGGCATTGTATTAGTGAAGAAATCATAAATTTGTACTCAAAGCCTGGTTTGTTTCCCCAATTATCCCCAGTACCTGAAATCTGCACCAGTAGGATGAGGGCTGCAAAGGTCTAAGGTCTGCAAGGATAGACACGTTCCCCAATGCAGCCACAGAAGAAATTGGATAAAGAATAATGTATAAGATCCAGTGACTGATGGATATCGGATATTCTTTTTTGTTCTCAGTGAACTTTTAAAAATTTATTTTAAAGAGGAAGGAAAGCAGGCAGACAGACAACAGGCAGAAAGGGAGAGGAGGAAGAAGTATTTTGTTTATTTAGTTGCTCATTTTTCAGCTGTTCCCCGGGTCCCAGGGCATGAACCCAAGTCCTTGGGTTATAGGTGGACTGTACCCCAGGCATAGGTTTAACATCTGAGTCACCAGGACACACATGAGTGAATGTTTAATTGAGTTTCTCCTGTTCCTCCTTGACTTTCATCTACTGGGAGAAGCAGGGGTAGGTTACCTCCCTTTAGGCTTCCAGGTCACTAGACCACGAGAAGCCCCTCCCCTCCTGGGCCTCAGAGATCCTGTGCTCTGAGCTGGTGCTGTGTCTGGATGGAACTGCCTCCCTCACCTTCGAGGGGTGCTAAATGTATTATTTGAGTCCGGTGGCCAAATGGTGGACTCTGGCAGAATGGTATGGACACTTCTCTTCTTCCTCTACTTATAAATCCCCACATTTTTCCTTAACTTACCGCAGCCCGCTGAACTCAACAGTAGGAGAGGCAGGTTGAAAATGCATTTGTGCGGTGCACCCTGGTGGAGCAGCTGTTAGGTCAAAAGCCTAAAAGGACACAAGCCGCATCCCCGATGGGTTCGAGTTCCAGGTCCAGGGAGAAAACAACCAGTGTGAACAACTACAAATGGAAATAAGAATAAAGTGCTTCTTCCTCCTCTCTCTTGCTGCCTGCCTACTCCCCTTCATTCCTGCCTGCGCGTTCCCGAAAGAAAGAGAAATGTTTTTTCACGGGCCTGTCTCTGGACTATTATGTTATAAAGAGACACAAACTTCTATCTTGTTTAAGCCACTTACAAATTGAACCTTTGCCACAGCAGCCAAGCCTTTCTCTAACGAATGCACTCATATGACATGACATAGACAAACGACATGCGTATCTGATCATCTTTCAAGTTTACACACCATTTAGCATTTCCCAGACTGCAAAACCCGTGGTGGACACGAGATCACGTCACCCCTCACAGCCCCATGTGGTAAATGCCTTTCTCATAATTTTACAGATGAGAAAACTGAGTCACAAAGAGATCAGGTACTTTGATCAAAATCTCGAAGCCAGGGAGCTGGGGCTCAGAGTCCAAGCCCATGTTTCCAGACTCCAGTGCCCAGACTTTTTTTTTTTTTTTTTTGAGCAAATTATTTCACATATTCTGATATCTGGAGATAGAATTCAGACATACTGTTTTATCAGAGGGAACAAATTCATGGTCGATACATAGACTAGACATGGTAATTTTCATACCAGCTATATGGAGGTATTAATTAATCAATTGGTTAAACCAACAAACACCAAATATCTGCTATGTGTCCGTCGCTGTGCTAAGAGATAATGGGGTACAATGTAGACGAGCTCTATTTTTTTGGAGCTTAAAGGTTGTGTGCCTGTAACCAGATAACTTTACCTCTCTGAGTCTTATTTTTTCACCTGTAAAGTGGAGTTGTAGTAAGCACTAGAGGAGAAAACCTCTGGGAAACGGCTGTGTACATCCTCATGTTTTATATATATTGGCGATCTCTCTCACTGCCCACCCCCAGCACACACGCTGGCGCAATCATTTTCCCGTCATGCCCACCATCATGAAGGGTTGGTGAAGTTTGGCAAGAGAGAATATAACATAAATCTTCACGTTTCTCAGAAGGGGAGGTTGTGTGAGACTAAATTAGGATCCTGAGACTGACTGAGATTTCCTTCAAGAATTTTTAGAGAGAGGCAAGTTATAAATCATAAACCATCCAGGACACTTTGACCTTCTTCTGTGTGCCTCCACTTGGATTCTGAATCAGCAGAAGGTACAAAATCTGACAGAACTCAATGTCAAGGTTGGAGGCCTATGCTTTTAATGGCAATGCTTAATGTGACCAAACACCAGCCTGGCACATAATCAGTGCTCAGTAAGTGCTTGCTATTCTTATGTCCCCACCACCTGCTCCATCCCCTAGACCTCCAATACCAGCTGTGAGCAGGCAGGGTACAGGCTCAGGCTGGGCTGTGACTCTTCAGTGGTCAATGAGGTGGCACCAGGGGGATGAAGGAGGGCTCCCATGGGTGCTGCTGAAATCACAGTGATTTTCCAGTTGTTCAAGGAGGTTCTCTGCCCTACCCTTGCCCTGCCCTGCCCTGCCCCTGCCCTGCCCTGTCCCTGCCCCTGCCCTGCCCCTGCCCTGCCCTGCCCTGTCCCTGCCCTGTCCCTGCCCCTGCCCTGCCCTGACTGTGCCCTTCATCTCTCAGCACTCCCAAACCTGCCCTTACTCCCAGACCAGCCCCGCCCATTCTCTTTGGCAGGAGGAATCAGCAGAAGGTATTGGCTCTGACTGGGAAATAAATACTCCTTGGGTGTTTGTGTTTTACCTCTAGCCATAGTATCACATTTCTTGAAACCCTACTTCTTGGCTCTGTCTCGGACTGGGTGTAATAGAGACCCTGAACCCTGGTCCCAGGGTGACTCTGTCTGTCATCTCTGGATATGTTGGTTTGTCTAGGATATGGGCCCTGTTAACATGTGATTTTTATGTCAGAGGGAGGAAACACTTTGAGGAAGTCCAGAGAACTGCTTGAAGGAGACCGCCAAACCACAGATGGGGTTCCCTGGGCCAGAGTGGTTGGGAGGTTGTGACATCAGTGCCCCCCAACAGACACTCCAACTCCTGTCCTGTTTCTATGTGGCGGAACCAAGAGCATCTATGTCCCAAGGACCTGGACAGACCCTACACCTAGTTAATGCAATTTCATCTGCCCCCAGGCTCCATTGCTTTTGTGACCAGTTGGCTGGAGGTTGAAGGAAACAGATGGTACTTTAGTCTTTCCAGTATGCACTCATGCACTTTCCAGTATGACAACCCTCATGTTCTCCTTCAGGGAACCAGAATTCCTGCCATCTCAGAGCACATAGTTTCAGAGGAGCTTAACTGTGGGTTCTAGAGAGTAGACCTCTGACTCAGACTTAGTCAGCCCACCACATTCCCCTAACTACAATGAAGGGCATTGACTGAATTAGTCCAACAGGAATGAACCAGTACTGGGACTTAGCTGGAGCACATGGGACTTCTTTCCCACAGGATTTGAGACTGAGGATGTCATTGTGTAAGTTCTGCCCTCTCACACCATGGAGCAATCTGGGAGTGAAGACAACACAGGGCCAAAGAAGCTCAATATGATGAGAAAGACTGACATTCATGGAGCACCTGGATCAAACTCTACCTGAAGACCCATCCCAGTGTTTTTCAATTATGTTAATCAGTAGAATCTTTTTTATTTGTGTGTGTGTTTATTGTGATTTGAATTGAGTCTTCAGTCATCTATAGCTGAATGTGTTCGGCTACTAGAATTAACAAAGAAACAGAAGACCTAGGAACCTTTAACGGCTTATGGGGGTGATGTCCAGTCACTGCAATTTGCCAAGAAAAAGTGCACATTTGAAAAAGCAATTACAGTAAATCAGCAGAATATCAATGGGTGTCAAAAGGTAGTTGGAGATAACACAATAAAAGAAGATTTGTAATGGGATAAGGTTAATGAAGGAAGGCTGGCCCCCAAAAGGTAAATTTGGCTATAAAAATAATCATTATGAAAATATCAGCTGTTTGCTGTACACTAACTGTGTCAGGCACAGGGTTAAGCGGTGTGCCTCTGTGGTGGGATAATTTTTTGAAATAGTAACCAAATTGAGAGTTCTTTCCTTTCTCATTCAAGCTTTCATTTATTGCCTCAAGGGAGAAACATACTTTCCCCTTCCACAGGTCCCACCTCCTTAGGAACATTTCAACAACCTTCATAAGCAGGAAGCAGTTACAGAAAATGAGACCCTCGCCCCTCAACAACCCTAGTACACCTGCCCTTTAAAAAAAAAAAAAAAAAAAAAAAGCCTAGAATCCAAAACCTTACAGAAATAGCAAACTGTCAACAGACTCTACTGTCTTTTACTGTAATGAAAGCAGTCCTCTTGCAGCTGCCCCACTGATGCCATCACTCAGAATGCAGACGCAGTCTGCTACTTGCAATCATTTACAGTCACCAGCACCCTGAGAACTGACGTTTTACTGAGATTGTCTGATCTTCAACGCCCCCGGGTACCCTATAAGAACGTGCTCTTGCTAAAGAAAACTGCCGTTTTCATATTGAACATGATCCACCCGCACACGTCTCAATATGTCTTAAACTCTCCTTGAAACTTCCTTTCCTTCTTACAGTCAGCGGAAAGGAACCTAACACTTTGCAGTATAGTGTTTCTTCCCTGAGGCAATACCTGAAACTTCAAGCCTGGGTTTAAAAGAAAGAGGGCAGTGCAATGAGGTGATTGCTTCTTGTCATGTGAGCTTGGAAAACTCTGGGCTTCAGTGTCTGCCCCTCCCCCCACCTTCTCTGGGTATCGAACTCAGGTTCATGGGCTTTACATGGCCTGAACCTTAGTTTCCTGAGCCACAGGGGTATGCTCAGCATCCTCGTGTATTCAGTGAGAATAATGTCTGCTATGCATGTTGTGAGGCTGATTTGAAATACAAGAAAAAAGTGATGGTGCACTTGGTTGGAGTAGTGGTTATGTCCATCTCCCCTAGCCTAGCACAGTTCACATGCATCCCAAGAGACCTGGGTTCCTTTCCCAGGGACTGGGTGGGGTTGAGGGTGGGGGTGGGCGAGTGAAACAACCAAGATGAAAAACTAGATGAAAATAAGTAACAATGCTTCTCCCTCCTCTCTCTTCCAATCTGCCTGCCTACTCACCTTTATTCCTGCCTCCACCTATCCTTTCAAAAAAAAAGGAAGGAGAGGAAAATGAGAAGGATATTTTTAGTGATGTGGAAAGGAATTCAGGACACATAATTTTCAAATAGCAGAAGCAAGATGCAGGACAGTTTACATAACTTTCTGTCTCTGCATGAGAAGGTGGAGGGCGGGGCAGGCAGGGTATGCATTTACATAGCTTGGCTGCAAGAAACCCTGGGGGTATTTGTGAGACTGTAGAGGTGGCTCCTCCTAGGATGTGGCAGAGTGGGCCAGGGGACAGGGAGCAAGA
Source organism: Solenodon paradoxus (assembly GCA_004363575.1). NCBI lineage: Eukaryota > Metazoa > Chordata > Mammalia > Eulipotyphla > Solenodontidae > Solenodon > Solenodon paradoxus. The sequence goes on along the minus strand of RJWH01005659.1, from coordinate 14,579 downwards.
GAATGGGTGGAATAGGGGTAGGGGAGAGCAGTGTCCTCCATGCACTCTTGGTTATAGTGCCTTGGTTTTTGGAAACTTGTAATGCGCTACCTGAAGTAGCAAGGCATTTTTCTTATAAACTATTCAAATCCTAAATAAAAAAGCCAAATCTGATCCATATTCATCCCATCAGCTAGTCACTATTGACATTTAGAAAATAACACACACACATCATTTGAAAATTCCAAAGCAGTATACAGAGGCACAAGGTTGAAAAGGAACTCGCCCTTGTCCTTTGTCTGAGAAGCAGCCCTTGTGAACTGTTTCCTGCAGACATTCACTCAGCCATAGAGTTTATCCTGAGTGCACTGTTGTGGTTTCTTCATGCAGAGTGTCTTGACCCCATCAGAGAGCTTATATTTTATGCCAAATATTCGCTATAGTATAGATAACCATTTCCCTGTTGAGGAACATCTAGGTTATTTCTAGTATTTTACTTTTACTGGTAATGTCCTAACGGGTTAAACAGCTTCAAAGGCCCTGGTTTCCTGGCAATTGTCTCTGAGTTCCTTTAGAACTGAGATAAGGCACAAATAATGCATGTGAATCTTCTTTAGAATTTTCTATTTTCTTTTCTCCAAGTATTTATAAATAAATATTTTTGTAAGGAGGGAGAGCGAGACAGAGATGCTTTTGACTGTCTCTGATTGCTATTAACCCAGAGAGATATGCCTGGAAGGAGGCCTGGGACAACAGCTTACCCTGACCCTACACCAGCCCTTCCTCCCCTTAAGCCCTGGCCGCACAGCGGGTTCTCCAGGGACCTCATCTCAACGCTCTTCCGTCCTCGGCTGCGAAGTCTGAAAGGTGCCTGCAACAGCGCCTTGGGATCTGGCGCCCTCTGCTGGCTAAGATGATTCACCGCAAGCGTTAAAGGCCTCCCTGACCTTCATTGACTGACTGGGGACATCAAGGCAGAAAATGCGGAAGTGACTTGCCCAAAACAAAATGAAAACTAGCTCCTAAAACAAGAGCTTAAGCTTCTGATCCTTCTTCCAGCATTGTTTCTAGCACACCACCGTTGGAAGGAATAAACAAGATAAGACTCACACTGTGGTGGCTCAGGCATTAAGGCAGTGCCTGGGGTTTATCCACATAAAGCCCAAGAAAGTGGGGTGGGGGGCAATAAATAAAATGCTTCTTCCTCCTTCACAGGGAGGTCTAGACAAACCCTTCGTACCCCGGACTCCATTTCAGCAACTGCTTCTGGAGCCCAGTCTGACATACCCACTGCCAGGTCACAAGAGGCAGGCCACCAGCTTTGCACTTTGCAGGAGCGATGCTGAGCATGAATCCAACTTGTGATACTAGCTGCCAGCTGGGGCCCTACTTTCTAGCCAGTCTTAGAATCATTGTTGGTGGAGACAATCAAGACAACAGGAAAGTGAATTTGTGGGGTTCAGGGAAAGCCCCTGGGATAGCTGCCAAGACTAGACCTCATTCTCCACAAGCCACTTTATCTCTCTAGGTTCATAACAATTAGAGACATACCTTCTCTTGGGGCCTTCAGCGCTGGGTGAGAGTTGAGATTAAAGTCTCTCTTCTCTTCCTCTTCTCTCCTCTTCCTCTTCTTTTCCTTCTTCTTTCTTCTCTCTTTCTCTCCCCCCAACTCTGGCCCTCATAAAACCAGGACAGATGAGTTGAAGACACAGGGTTGAGGAGCAATTGAGGACAGCTTCTTGGAAGTATGACCATGAGAAAGCTGGTGGATACCCCATTTTTCACTAGTGGTTCACGTACATTTAGTGAACACAGTATGTACGTGACCTTGCACTGGGAGGTGGAAAGCAATTTGGAGAAAAGCCTCAGACTAGATCTCTGATCCTGACTGTTCCTGAGACATTCCTCCGTCCCATGAGCTTTGGATATTTTCCTAGACACTTCCCTTATTTGATTTCTTTTCACAGAATAGCTGAAGCTTCTATAACTAAAACAAGCTTAGACCAAAGAGTAAATAAATGAGCAAAAACACTCAGAGTGCTTCTTCACTGTTGAATAACATCAACTATTTATAAGATTGTTAATCTTCTTCCCATTCTTATTGCTACAAGCATAGTTTCTGTTTCATAGTCTTTATTATGAAAACAACAACATATGTGTTCTTTTGTCACTTAGCATTATTTTATAGAGACTGTTCCTTGCTTCAGTTCAATGAATATATTTGTCAATTTTCTTTAACGAGGAATGAAGGCAGGTAGCAGGTCAGCAGGCAGGCAGAGAGAGGAGGAAGCATTTATTTAGTTAGTTGTTCATTTTGGTGGTTCCCCGCCGGGGACTGTGACCTCAGGTCCTTGGGCTTTACGTGGACTACACTGGAGTCTCAGACTTAACACCTGATCCCCCGGAGCATGCCAGTATTTATCATTTTAATGCCTGCACAATCCTCTCTGGTGCACTCAAACCATACTTCATTTAATTGCACCCCACTGCCAGCTAGCATGCATGTACTTCTAGCTTTTTGCTAGCCCAGAAAATACATTTTAATTATATTTTCATGCATACAGTAGGTTAATTTTATCTCTTCAATAATTTGCCCTGGGTATCACCCCAGAAGTGAATTCATGCGAAGTCTACCGTTAGTTTTGACTCCAGAGAGCATGGTCACATGTATGGTGCCAACAGAAATAGATGAAGGTTTCTCTACACTTCTGCAAATTGTGCATTGTACACTTTCTGAAATGCTGTTGCTGGGTAAGTTGGTCTTTTTCCTGGTTCTAATTTTTAATTTGCATTTTTTCTAGTCCAGAGACCGTTTTTTTTGGTGGTTGTTTTTTTCCAGTCTTTTCTCTTAAGGAGCAGTGTTCTGTCTTGCCAGCAGATGGCGCTGTGACTCTGTGCTCAGGCTCCCAGAGGAGGCGCCTTGGGCGGTGCCTGGCCTGAAACCGGGGATGTTAAGAACTCCCCTGGTCTCTCCTGGAGTCCCACTTTCACAGGGGAGTACGGAAGACCTGGTTCCTACGAAGAGGTGACACAACGCCTGCAGCGTCTACTTCGGCCTTCCCTGTAGTGTAGCTTTCATTCTGTCCACGGAGTGCCCACGGCAGGCCAGACAGCTCTCAACTTACAAAAATTCCTAAGCAAGTAGGAGAAAAACATACAAACTAAACTCTAACTGCTGAATTCCCCATAAAACAGGTTCAGAGTGCTCTGAGTTATTGGAGGGGTGGTTTTATAGGTACGTGGGAACTGGGAGGCACGGGGGCTAATCAGGCCTGTTGGGGAATGGAGACAGGTGATCAGAGTGTGCAGGGGAGGCGTGGGGGGCTCTGAGGTCTGACCAAGAGCCTGGAGCTTTGGTGGAGACTTTTTTTAAAGGACGGGTGCAGCAGGATGAAAGAGAGCAGGCAGACCCGCAGGAAGAGAGAGGAGGAAGAAGCACTTTGTTTTTATTTACTTGTCCATCTTGGTTGTTCCTCCCAATCCAGGATGTGAACCCGGGTCTTTGGCATGCATGTGGCCTGTGCTCGGACTGGAGGCAGTTGACCAAACGTCTTCTCCACCAGGGCGTGCCTGGATTTACTTATTTTTTAAAGACAGACACATTCTGGAAGACAGACAAGGCACAAACTATGATAGGGCCTGAATGCCAAGCTAAGGTGTATAATCTTGACTTTGTAAGTGAAGGTGTGTCTTACAGCAGGAAAATGGCAGGGTTACCTGTGTGCTTTGGCAGTTACCCTGAGGTTTAACTGGTTCCGTGTTTTTCCTTGTGAGCTCGAGGGGCACACACTTTCCTCCTCCTCTGGCTGGGTCTCAGAAAGTGGCTGAGCCGGCTGCCCACAGCTGTCTTCTCAAAGTGTCTTCCTCTGGTCTCTGTCACCCCTCTGAAGTCTCCTTAACACCCTTTCACTCGTCATTAAATGCATTATTTCATCCAGACCCCTCTCAGTCTAGGCTGTGCTCTGGCTTAAGGACACCTTTCTCCAATATGACTCAGCTGCAGACCCATATATATCCAAGTGTCAGTGCCTTGTGACTGCTTCAGAAGCATATTTAAATCCATGGTCCGAACTTCCCCACCTAACTGTGCCTAAAGTCAGTGGACACACCCCCATTCATCCCTTCAGGCAGGCAAAAAATCTGAGGCATCCTTACCACCTCTCCTTCCTCTCCCGCTATCTCCATTCTATGCCCAGCCCTCTGCCCTTCTTCCTCCATAGCTCAGGATTATCTGCTTCTTTCCATCTCCTGTCACTCACCCAGGCCAAAGCCACTGTGGTTTTTCCTGGACCACAGCAGGGCCCCTGAGCTGGTCCTCCTGCCTCCACTCTGGCACCCCCTTTAATTCTCTTTAGTCTGGCCTGGCCAGAGCCATCTTTTCAAAATGTAGAACTGACCATACCACGCACAGCCCCAGTCACTTCCCAATACTTTAAAAAAATAAACCTTTATTGTTAAGATAATCAAAACAAACAAAAAAAGAGCACAGAAAAAAAAAGAAATAGAATCTTAGCAGTCACCCCACTCCATGTGCATGAAAAATAGACCTGCCTCCTCCCCCTGCCCCCTCCCCCGCCCCTGTCCCCAGAGCACCTATCCTGGCTTTTTTTTTTTTTTTTTAAGGAAAGGAGCTGGCAGGAATGAAGGCGAATAGGCAGGGAGGTAGAGAGAGGAGGAAGAAGCATTTATTTCTTTTACTTAGTTGTTCAACTCGTTTGTTCTCTGATCCCCAACCCCCAACTTTGAGATGCATGTGAGGGCCAGAGGCAGCGGCTCTAACTCTGAATAACCAGGGCTTGCCATGCCCTGACTTTCATGGTAAGCGTCTCATTTTAATTTGTCATCCAAGCATGATCCCTACATACTAAAGTTCAGGTACTCCTGTTCTCATGTGAGTGCATGTGTGTGTATTTAATGTCTGTTAGGTCTCTTTTAATAGATGTTCCCCCTCCATATCTTTTTGTTCCCTCTTGCAATGTATTTGGCTTGTATAATTCCATAGCTTTTATGATAAGGAAAGAGAATTCCTTTCCTTGCCTGTAAGACTTGGTGGAATTCCCCCAATCCCTCCAGCTTCATCTCCCCCCTACTGCTCACAGTCTTCTCAACCCCATGCAACTGGGATTCCATGACCAGAGCCTCCTCTGTACGACTGCAGGGTTCACCCACTGTATCTCTGCAGAGCCAGCCCAGGCTGTGCCCACTGCTTGAAATGCCCTCCCTCCTGGACTCTCCCAGTTAACCACCATCACCACCCCACCCCACCCCCCGCCCACTTTTTTGAAGGAAAGGTGCAGGCAGGAATGAAGGTGAGTAGGCAGGCAGGCAGGCAGAAAGAGGAGGAAGCAATTTTATTCTTACTGTATTTAGTTGTTCATCCTGGTTGTCCCCCGCCAGCCCTGGCACTCAAACCCAGGGGTATGTGATCTGCATTCCTTTGGAGGCGACTGACCCAACCGCTACTCCATCAGGGCGCGCCTGACCCCCAGTTCTGTCTGTTTCAGTTGCAATGTTCCCTCCTCTGAGACACCATCCCCACCCTCCCTGGCTTGGCTGATCCCTGACCCCAGCCTCCCAGAGTACAAGTCAAGTTGGCACTTTTCTGTGAGGTGACCGGACTAATGCCTGGCAGCGACATGCTGATGCCAGATGAGGTTTTCTTTTGCTCACCCTCATTTCTCTCCGCTCTAGCTGAGTGACTGGTGTATAGTAGGTGTTTGGTTAAAAGTATGCTGGTTGCTGCCCAAGGGGTTAGAGACCCCAGATGCCCCCATAGGGAGGAGAGATCCTGGATCTGGGGTGCTGCTTCCCAGCTGAGAGCTGAACCCAGGGAGTGGGTGGTGTCCCCTGGTAAAGAAGGGAGCAGTGAGAAGACAGATATCCTCCCAGAACCCTAGGCCATGCCAGTACCCTCTGTCCCAGCCCACAGAAGCCCGGCTTGGACTAGGGTGGTTGGAGATGCTCCGGGATCTAACCACTGGCACTCAGGCCCACAGGGCGAAATGCAGTGGAAACAAATGTTCCCTGTTTTCCCCCCACCCTGGCAGGCATGCAGCAGCCCCTCCCTCCCAATCTCTGCTTCGCCCTCGCCCTATCCTCTTCTTTCTCTCTTTGACTGATGGGGTGGTTGGAAGTTGGGGGCATGGATAAGGTGGAGTTCTGTGCAAGATATGAGGCAGGTGGGCTTTAGGGGAACTGAGGCCTGGGGTGGGGGGTGCCCTTGGACAAAGGCCCAGACAGAATCTCAGAGGAAAGGGAAACATGGCCCATAAGGCAGGGATAGGACTGGTTGGAGCGGGGAACAAGGTGTCTGAGTTTCCAGCCTCAGCTGGAAAGGCACGTGCTGGTGATTTCAGGTGGGCTGGGAAAGCTGGAGCCAAGGAATCTGGATGCAGAGGGGAGAGGTTCTCTCTCTCTCTTTCTCCTTCCCTTCAGTTCTCTAGAGGGCTGGCCTTTCCCCTCTCAGTTTTCCTGGGACCCAGAGACTGGAGGCCCTGAGGAATTCTCAAGTTCTGTCACCACCCTGAAGGAATGAGTGAGGTCCCATTGCTGGAGCGGGAGGATGGGAGGGAAGTGGGGAGGGAGGTGACTGGGAGGGTAAGGGTCACAGGCCCAAATTCCTGGGCTCCTGCAGCTTCAGTCATTCTGAGACACAAAGAAACAGAGAAGATGATTTAGAGACATGCACAAATAGGGAAGGAATTATGAAGACGGGAGAGACGGTGCAGAGAGAATGAGACTGAATCTGACAGTCTCTGCTTTTGCCCACAGCGATTCTGATGTTTTCTACCTCCAGCGGCCTCCCTCCCCCTCTGCAGTCTCCACCTCTGCCCCCCTTCCTCTCCAACCCAGCCAGACACCCGAGTCTGTCTCTCCTTCCCTGTCTCTCTTTTGCGTCAAGGCCTAGAATGGGGTTAACAGTTCGCAGGACTTAAGGCAGAGCTCTGGTGGAGGAACAGATGAAGGGGACCCAGCGGGGTGAGAGGGGTCGGACAGAGAGGCAGCACTCCATTTATGCTGCCCATTCCACTTCCTTGTGAATGCCTGTGCAGAGCGGGTGTGCCTATGATCTCCAGGGGGGTAGGCAAGTGTCTCAACCTGAGTCAGTCCATCTGTGTCCATTCATTCTGGTGGTAGAGGTTATCCAGCACTGCAGAGGGAAGTCCTGTGGTTTCTGTGGAGTGATCTGGAAGCCTGTGTCCACTTGTGGGTGTGTGCGTGCATCTTGATGGGTATTTGTGTGCTTCTGTCTGTATCTCTTTATCCCCTCGCCCTGCTCTCTGGAAAGTCTTCTAAGGTGGTGTTTTGAAGCCTCAGGAACATCTGAACTCATCTCTCTGAAGGACTGGAGGGCAGAAGGGCACAGTCATTGTTCTGGCTCTACCCAGATGCCAGCCAACCCCTAGATGAGTGTGCAGAGAAGGCAAAGGATGTAGGCAGAGGTGAGGTTGCCTTGGAACTAAGGTCCTCGGAATCGGGGCTTCAGGAGGCCTTCCCCATCACCACCCAGTCCTCTGCTTTCTGGCCACATGCATCCATAGGCCCTTCTGGGCCAACAGATTCTAGAATGGGACTGTGGGGGATGGGGTGAGGGCTTGGGGAGTCCAAAGATGGCCAAATAGTCTACAAGATCTGGCCAAAGAGAATACTGCAGGAGGGGTGGGGCCATCTGTGTGTGTTTGTAGGAAAGGTGGGGGGTGGGGGCAGAAAGGCCGCCTGCGGGGGAGAAGTCTTCTTGGCAAACGCCCCAGTTTCCTGAACTGATCCCTGTTCCCTGCCACTGCTCCCAATTCTGTTGTTTCAATAACATCATTTTTGTCCACCCCACAGAGAGACTGTATCTTAGGAGGGGGAGGCGAGGGGCAGGGCTAGGGCATGAGGGGGTGGTAATGGAGAGCCGCTAGGGTCTGGAGGCAGCCGGGACTAGATTTGGGGCGCTCCCTCCTCAGGCAGAGGCAGGGCAGGAGGGCGGTCCCAGAGCCCTGGTCCCCTGATGACAAAGACAAATACATTAAAATTCTTGCCTTGGAGAAGAATGCGGGATAGGAGTGCATTTCATAATCTGCAATAACAGTAGCAGGGTGGGGGCAGGGGTTCCAAACCCAGGCAGGGGTTCCCAGGGGGCTGGTTATTGGCCACCTGTGGTCTCCAGAGGCCCCTAGGCCCTCCAGCTGCCTGTTTGGCACCATCTGGACTGAGTGTGTGTCCAACCTGGGCATGTCGTGGGATGTCAGTGTCCAGAATTGGCACTGCCCTGCAGATACAGCAACTGTGTACAAAATCGTAGATATCGGGGCTGAGTGTGGCATCCGGGTGCCATAAGACACAGAAATGGGAGGGGGCAGCCCTGGGCCATGCCCGCCCACACTATCTCCCCTGCCCTCCCTCAGAGCCCTTTCTCCCTCTCTAGAGTGCCCCAGTTCCCTCGCTGGAACTCTCTGTACCCAGAGGGACAAAGCCTGGACCCCAAGACCCTGGGGTAGGCTCTCAGTAAACTCAGGGGCTACTCTATGTGCCCAACCACCGTTGCTCTGTTTCTTTTCCCTTTTCCACTTGCTTGTGCTGCATTTCTGGATCGGCCTCCTCCCCTGGGGATGCATCCGTGGTCTTCTGTGGCATCTCCTTGGTCCCCCAACCTTACTGTGATCCACTGGCCGCCACTTTCTAGGAGACTCGGGGTCTTCCCTTGTCTCTGATCCCCAGGTATGGCTATCTCTTAGGGCAGTGCCCTCCCTTCCCAAGTTCAGATGCTCCCTCAACTTTAAACCACCAGAGCTTTGCTCTGGACACCTCAAGTTTATGCAGCATGGGCAAGAGGGCCTCCCCACTCCAGGAGACCCTTCAAGGTTGCCTAGCACTGTTCTGGATGGTGGTGGTGGGAGACTGGCCCTTGTCCTGGAATGTCCAGGACCACCTGTCCCTCTGCACCCTGGGGGCAAGCTGACAGAGGGACAGAGGGGAGGAGAGGGACTGCAGCCGCTGCCAGCCAGCTTGGCGTGATGAATGGAGCTGTCCCTCCTCCCCACGGGGCCTTTGATCTCCCCACGTGGGGAGGGGGCCTAGGGCATCAAAGACATTTTTGTGGCATTAGAGAATCAGATAAACGCCATCTCACCTGCAGCTGGCTCTCCCACCCCTTCTGCCCCGGGCCAATGGGGGAACCACGTGAGGCAGGGACGCGCGGACACGCGAGGCCCGGCTGCAGCGACTTCTGACCCCACAGTCTCTTGGAAGTCTGCAATCTTGGCTCGCTCCTCTGTGGCTCGCTCACGCGTGCCAGGGCTTGAACGCGGGCCATCAAGAAGTTCCTCTTGCTGTTCAATTTCCCCACCGACCCCCCTTCCCCCAAACGTGGGCTAGACCAGGCGCGGGGGGTGGGGGGCGGCTGGGGAGCCGGCATGGGGGCGGGAGGGTTTCCTCCCCTGTTTCGTGAAAGGCCGAGAAAGGGGCGTGAGGCGCGGAGGCCTGGCGCAGTGAGAGGTGACCTCTCCAGAGTCTGCCCGTCCGGCTGTCGAGTTCGACATCCCTCCCGGGAGCACCCAGCGCCCCAGGACCACTTCCTCTCCCGGCCGCTTCTCCAGCATCTCCCTGCGCACCCCTCACCCCCAACTCCCTCATTCCTGGGAAGTTTTCTCTCTTTACAGTCAACAAACCTGTCAAACGTCTCCCTTCCAGCCCGTCCCCCATTCCTCAGCTCTTCTTCCTCCTCCCGCCCTTACCCCGCTCCACGCTTCTTCCCCGCCCCTCCTCGCCCCCGGACGCCGGGCTGCGTCCGGGGGCTCCAGGGCTCGGGAAGCCAGGTGAGGCGGCGAGGCCGGCAGGTCCGCAGCCCCGAGCGCGCTCGGGCCCCGCCCCGGGACCTCGCTCCCGCCCTCCGCAGAGCTCCGCGCCCGCCGCCCCGGGGCGCACGGCTCCCCTCCGAGAGTCCCGCCGCCTGACTGTCGCAACTGCCACCCCACGGCCCCCCTGCCCCCCCGCCCCCGCCCCGGCCGACTCCCCTCCCACCTCCGCCCCCGGCTCTGATTTCTTCTCCCGAGCGAACTCGGCAGGAGACACAGGCGCTGGCTACCCCGTCCGCTCTCCGCCTCCGCCGCGCCCTCCTCGCCCGGGATGGGCCGCCCCGCCGCCACCGCCGGAGCCGTCGCCTCCCGGTCTCCTCCGCCGCCGCCGCCGCTCTCGCCCTGAAGCCCGGGGCCCCGCGCGCACCAGTTGGCCCCGCAGCCTCGCCCACTGCCCGCGCCGACCCGCGGTAGAGCCGCCACGATGCTGCCGCCCGCGCCTTCCCGCCTCGGACTGCTGTTGCTGCTGCTTCTGTGTCCCGCGCACGTTGGCGGACTGTGGTGGTGAGTGCTGCGTGGGGCTGTCCCAGCTCGGCTTTCGCCGCTCGAGGGTGGGGACCTCGGGACCTGCCGCTGTGCTCGAAATGCGCGCGGGATGCCTGCGGCGCTACCTGCGCTCAGTCCCGCGGCAGCTCTGCTCCCCTGCCCGCCTCCGCCAGGGGCATTTCTGAGTCTCTTCTTAGATGTTAACCAGCCCCGCGCCGCGTCCCGTCCCCCCACCCCCTGTCACCCTACGTTCATTCTGTTGTATTTCCTCCTCCCGAGTCCTACCCTCCTCTCCCAGGTTCTGTGCTCACCAAAAACTTGCCCAGTGGGTGGGAAATCTTCCCCGGGAGACGGGGAGATCCACAGTGGAGATACGAGGAAAAGAGTGTTGGAGGCGCCTGGGTTTAGGGGGCAGCACTGGATTCGGGGAAAAGACAAGACCAAGGTGGGAAGCCACTAGGAAAACAGTAGCCTCCTCCTCTTGGTTCGCTCTGTCCAGCAGCCCACCAGTTTCTCTCCTAGCTCCTTCCCAGTGGACGGTAGAGGCGGCAAAGGGCAAATTGCGTCCGAATTCGGACTTTCTCCACATGTCGAGTAAAGCGGAGAAAGACAGTAAAGGGACCCAGGTGCCTGGGAGTCGTGGATGAATAAATGTGTAGCTCAGGAGGAAGGCCTGGCCAGCCAAAGGATGGAGTCATCTCCCCAGACCTGGCCTCAGGACCTACCTCTAGCCAGAGCGGACACCTAAGGCAGCAGGTTTGCAGGAACTTTGAGTCTTGGGGGAGGGGGCCGGGGGCTGGGAAGGCGGGCGCTCAGCAGGTACCTCTCAGAGAGCTGGACCCCAGAGAATTTTTTTTCTTTCCCAGTCTCCTGTTCTGTAGAGACCCGCCCGGAATAGCTCAGTGTTTTGAGAGGAGGGATTTGGGCAAGACCGCTGACGCAGCAGCCAATCCTAAGAAGGCAGAGTTGTGTCTATTTGCATATTTCCGTGTCATTGGCTGGATTCTCCACCCGCCACTCCTCCTCCATGTCCGGATTTGGAAGGAGGGGTGGACCTGGCAGATCCCTCTGGTGCCGGGAGACAGAGAGCCGCGTGCCCACACGCGGAGCTGCTGGCCCCATCCCTCTTCCGTGATGCTGGAGAGGTGTCCCTCAGGGGTGTCAACGAAAGGGCAAATCGAGGACGACCTAGGTCTCAGCTAGGGAACATACCTCCACTGATCCTGCAGCAGCAGCAGCAGCAGCAGCAGTTTTAAAATAGAGCTGAGGTCTAATCTTGGCCTTTTGTTAAGACTTTGAACAAGTCACTTCTCTGGCTCCCTCAACTTCTCAACTGTAAAACAGGGACACATTTTCCCCGACCTGATATATTTGACGGGAGGGTGAGGTGGGATAACCTGCAAGATAATCTGATGTTGAAGCGTTCAGGAAATGTAAGGCTCCTTCACACCCCAGGTTCTCCTAACCTTTTTATTTTTATTTTTTTAAGGAAAGGTGCCGGCAGAAACAAGGGAACTCAGCAGGCAGGCAGAAGAGAGGAGGAAGCTCTTTATTTAGTTCATCTTGGTTGCTCCCCCTGACCTTGGGTTTTGAGCCTGGGTTCTTAGAATGTATGTAGACAAAGGCAGGTGGCCTTGTTCACTAGGTCACTTGGGTACACCATGGCCATTTACATTTAAAATCTGGGGTCCCAAATACAGCTTTGTGAATGAAGCTCTTGTTCTCAAGGTATGGGTGTGTGTGTGTGGGGGGGGGTCCTTTCCTAATGGCCATTGCCTTCACTCCCTTCCCTTTCCATTTGTTCAAATTATTCTCATCTTCCCAGTTAAAATGCCGCTTCCTCCATGAAGCTCTTTCCTCCTTTGCCTTCTCTGTGCCCCTCCCCATCCCCGTGGGAGTTACTGCATTTTGCTGGCGACCATTTCTTCTTGGGTCTCTTTTCTCTGACCTTGGAAGGCAGAGCCTTTGTCCTTAGGACCCTGGAGGCTGAAGGCACTGAGGACAGTTTTGAGGAGTCTGCTGAATTGGTTGTTTTACCTTTCTGGGGTTCATATCTGTGGGGGTTCCTTTGTTCAGGAGGGGTTGCTGGGTGGGAGCCAAGCCAGATGGAGAGAGCCCTGGTCCCTTGGAAACTGGCCCTGAAGCTGGGAAGGAGGGCGTGGGGGGGAGGTGAGGAGGGCAGGTGCTGGAGAACACAGAGGCCTTCATGGCCACAGCTGCAGGACAAGCAGGGTGAAGAGTGAGGGGCTGGGTGATAAGGTGAGAGAACCTGCCTGCCCTGCCCTCCTTGGCCCCCACGCTTTTTTCTGTTTCTGAAGCTTCGTTCTTCTGGGTATGAACCCGGATTTGCTTTCTGAGAATCTGACTCTGCCCACATACTTCTGTCCCCACCCCCCACCCCCATTGCCCTCCAAGATCAGCTTTGGGCTCATGGGCTGACCCCAGTGGCTCTGGTGGCCTGAGGATCTTGCCACTTCTTGCCCTCCCCCAATCCCCAGCTTCACTTGGGCTAGGATTTTTCTCCAGCTAGGAGCTTCCAGGCTAGTCCTTGATACCTAGCTCTTCCCTGCTGGCTCTCTTTGACCTGTTTCTCAGAGAATGCTGGCTGGGGCAGGGCTCCACTGAGGGACAGGAAAGTAGCTGGACAGGCAGCAGCCCAGTCTGAAATTCTAGTAGCAGCCAGATTAGGAGCAGAAAAGAACGCAGGAGCTCAATTCTCCTGGAGGAAAGTGGCCCAGGGCCTGGAGTAGGCTCTGAGACCTGACTCCAGGTCCCTTACACCTTCTTCCTGCCTCCTGCTTATTCAGCAATGCAATGATGCTTTCTAAACTCTGCCTCCAGCCTCCCTGTCTGTCTCTATTCCATCTGTAATCATATCTTTGTGAATCGCAGAGTCCCAGATTCCAGGACATTGGCCAAGCTCTCTTCAGGTCATCTTGTCCAGCCCACAGCCTCCAGGCCATCCAGACTGCACATCCTGTCTTGTGAGTGAGGCCGAGAGAGGCTCTGGCTTCCTGGTCACCAGCTCCTACCCCTTCTACCCTGCTCCCTGTCCCCCCATCTGCCTCCCCCAGGGGGTTCTTCTCAATATCTGACCCATCTTTATGTATACCTTCCATTCATAGATATAGAAGAATAGCCAAACCTGTCATCCTTTTCTTTCCCTCTCTCTTCTTTCTATTTTATATTTTCTGTGAGAGAAACTAGCCCTCCCCTGGTTCCACTAGAAAAACACCACCCGATCTTACTCCCTCCCCACTTTTCATTTTGCCTTTTGACTCCCTGCCTTCCCTTATGAAACAGCCACCAGAGAACCAGAATAGCCTCCTCTCTAGACCCACAGGGAGGTAGGAAAAAGGTCCAGGTTTCTTGATGATACCCAGTTTCCAGCTGCGACCCTCACCCCAGGCTGGGCCTGGCCACCTTTCCCAACTCATTGCTATCTGGAGCTCCTCCCGCTTCATGGTCAACCCTGTTGCTGGCCCCTGCTAAGCTCGGGGTGGGGTGGGGATAAGGGGTGGGTGGCCATCCAGTCCCTCCCTCCAGGCTTCTCGCCTTGGCAGCTTCCCCTGGAGGGAGACAATGGGGCTGTGAGCAGAAAAGGGCAGGGGCACAAGGAGGCTGGTTCGATCTGGGCCAGAGCATGCCCTGAGCCCACCCGACTCCTGGCACTGTGACATTTCCTGGGGGGACGCAGCTTTTCCTGTCCCATTCTCATCAGAAGCCCGAAGGGGTGGGGGAAGGTCAGTGGGAGGCTTCAGCACCAGGGCCCAGTGAGGGGGATTCCAGAATGTGTACTTTGATGGAGAAAGGCAGCTTTGGAGGGGATGAGGCCAGGGCGGGTCAGACTGGCAGCAGGCACCCAGCCAGCTGGAGCAGGAGGCCGTGGGGAACACAGAGGGCTGTCCCTGGGGGCTGGGGAGAGCGCCCTCTAGTTGGCACCCTTTATCCTGCCAGGGGCAGGGTTGGGTAGGACCATGGTTGGTCTCTGGGCTGTGGGAGAGAAAGGCTTCCCGAAGGGTTCTTCTTTCATTTTCCACCTGGTCTCTCTGACTACATCTTCCTGCTTGGAGCTATGTAATCCAGAAATTAGATCTAGAAAGGACTTAGCAATCCTCTGGTCCAATCTTCTCATTGTTACAAGTCCAGCAAATTTCAGGGACAGGAGGTGACTTGCACAAGGCTGCCCAGAAGGCAAGGGGCTAAAGGCTGGGACAATGGGGAAGGGGTCGGGAAAGGGGTACAGGGTTTACACAGAACCCTTCTATTCCCACA
>RJWH01005658.1:0-71170 GCA_004363575.1 Solenodon paradoxus | reverse complement strand
TGCAAGTTTTTTATAAAGGAAATAGAGGAAGATACAAAGAAATTGAAATATATGCTGTATCACAGAGAATTATCATTGTTAAAATGACCATCTTACCTAAAGCAATATATATTTAATATAATCCCCATCAAAATTCTACTGTTGTTTTTTAAACAAAAGAGAATAAAAAATAAATTTAAATTATATAGAATAACAAATGATCCAATGGTAAAGCAGTTAGAATAAAAAGAACAAAACTAGAGGTATCACACTTGCAGATCTTGAGCTATATGAAAATTGATAGTAATCAAAACTGCATGGTTGTGGAAAAAGAGACATAATCAGTGGGATAGAACTGACTCACCAGAAGTAAACTCACACATATATGTTCAGTCAAATAATAGCAAAGAAGCCAGGGACATACAATGGAGAAAGTATTTTCAATAAGTAACTTGGGAAAACTGGAGAGCCACATGCAAAAGAATGACTCTAGACCACTCTCTAAAGCCATATACAAAAATTAATTCAAAATGGATTAGAAACTTGGATGTAAAATGAGAAACCATAAAATACTCAAAATATAACATAAGTAAGTCATTCCATGACATCAGTCTTACAGAGGTCTTTAAAGACTTAACACCAATGAAAGAGAAACTAAACCAAAAATAAACAAATGGGACTAAATAAAATTAAAACCCTGTTCTGCACATTGAACAAAAACATCAAGAAACAAAAAGACAACCTACAGACTGGGAGAAGATATTTACATATCATTTATCTGACAAGAGCTTAATATTAAAAATATAAAAACAATTCATAAAACTCAACAGAAAAACAAACACATCAATCAAATATGGGCAGAAGAGTTGAATAAACAGTTTCCCAAAGAAGACATAAAGATGCCCAAAAGTTCTATGAAAAGATTTTTCTACTTGGCTTGTCATTAGAAAAATGCAAATCAAACAGTAAGGAGATATTACCTTATAGTTGTGAGATTGGCTATCACCCAAAAGTCTGTAAACAACAAATGTTAGTGAGGATGAAAAAAAAGGAAAACACTTTTACACTGTTGGTAGAAAAGCAAATTGATGCACCCTTTATGGAAAACAGTTTGGGAATTCCTCAAAAAATTGAAAATGGAAATCTCATATGTTTTCTGCATCCTACTGTGTATTTACCTAAAAGACACATAAATACCAATTTTCAGAGCTATAAACAGATTATCTCAACCAGATTATCTCAGTCATGTGGAATATAAACAAAAAAATCAAAGGAACAGACTAAACATAAACCAACTCTTGTAGATTAACCACTAGGGAATGGGGTGGGGGTAGGGGTAAGTCATGGTGAGAGCCAGTGGACAATTTTGAAGAGTTTTTGGAAATTCGATGATGGGCAGAGTTTGCTATTTATTTGAGGAATGAGTAATATGCACATATGAGTTTATATTATTTTGTAAATCAATACTATCCCAATACTGAATTAAAAAATAATAATAATGGAAAAAATATAAAAAAGCAGCTACAGAACATCTGCATTATGCTTTCTGTTTATATTAGTATAGTTACCAAGTCAGATACTACCTTATTTTATACGGGTCAAAGTGAATAAAAGAGAGTGGAATTACAAAATGCATTAATACTAAGGGAGAGACCATATTATATCCTCATCACGCAAATAGAAAAATATGATGAGAAAAAAAATCCTCATTCTGTATATGGTAACCATAAAACTCAAAGCCTGTCCCTCGATAATCAGTGCTATATTCATGCTTAGAAATGATTTTAGTTTTGCCTATCATTAGTATTACATTAAAACATGTCATTTTAAAAAGTAATGATAGCTACAATACACAATGTAAAAGATGCAAAATTTTATACTATAAAATGTGAAGGGAGGGGTAAAAGTAAACACATTTCATCTGTGATTGTTTTTACCTTAAAATAGACAGTTGTAACTATAATATTTTTATATAAGTTTCATGTTATGTAGGGAACAAAAACCTATAGTAGATACATAAATAATAAAGAGAAAATAATAAAAACATATCTGTACAGAAAATTAACAGTTAACAGCAGAAAAAAGCAAGAAAGGAAGAATCTACACAACATCCATAAAATAATGAACAAAATGGAATCCTAAGCTACTTAGCTAGCAACAGTTACCATAAAGATAAGTGAATTAATTATCAAATTGAAAATTATAGAGTACTAAGTGAATAAAATAAAAAGTAAAAAGATTATCTATATGCTATCTATAGATACTCACGTCAGCTTTAAGGACGCACATACTAAAAGTGAAGTCAAGTAAATACACATTCTGTGGAGTGTGCCCCAGTGGCCTATCGGTCTAGTATACCTGGGAGCAGTGCCACATACATCCAAGGTCCAGGGTTCAAGACCAGGGGATGAGGGGAAGGCCCAATATGAACAAGTAAATAAAAATACAGGACTTACTTCTCTTACATATACATATATATACACACACACATATATATGTACATATATATATACACACACACACACATATATATATATATATATATATATATAGGGCATCATATGTATATATACTGTCTATATATATTCCTTGAAATTGGAAACCAAAAGAGTTCAGGGTTAACTATAATTTTAATAAGTAAGTTTACTTTAACTCAAAAGCTGTAACGAGAAACAATAAAAAGGTCATTATATAACTAGGTGGTCAGATGAAGAGAATGTAAAACTTGTAAATATATATGCACCAAATACTGGAGCACCTAAATACATACAGCAAATACTAAAGGATTAGGCATGCCCTGGTAACTTAGTGGATAACTAAACAACCTCTGGCTTGCATAGTGCATATTCACCCCAAGGACCAGGTTGGTGGCCAAGGGCCCAGGAGAACAACTGGGATGAACAGCTAAGTAAAATAAATGTTTAAAAATTACTAAATGATTGGAGAAATAGACAATACAACAAATGGTAAGAGACTTTAAAGTCCCATTTTCAACAATGAATAGGTTATCTGGATTAAAAAAAAAAATCAGTCTTGAACTACACCAAATAAAACAACAAACATATATAGAACATTTCATCTAACAAAAGCAGAATATATATTCTTCTCAAATACGTATGGAACATTCTCAAAGATATGGTCAAGGATATTCTCAAGGTCATGTTAGCACACAAAAAACCCCTTAATATTAGAAGACTGAAAATTACACCAAGTATATTTACCAACCAAAATCTTAGGAAAATGTTAATCAATAATAAGAGGAATACCATTAAAAAAAGACACACTACTTAATTAATGTATTAAAGGAAGCAAAAGGGAAATAAAAATATGGAAATAAAAGTATGGAATATAGTAAAAACATTCTAATGGAGAAATGTGTAATGATATATAACTACATTTAAAAAACTCAAATAATCCATCACACTATAAACCTCAAGGAAACAAAGAAAAAAAAAAAAAAAAACTAAAAAAACAAATGAGTAAAGAAGAAAGAATATAAATTAATTAAACAGAATCTAAAAGGACAATTGAAAGAAAATCAACAAAATTAAAAGTTGGTTTCCTAAAAATGATGAAATAGTCTTCAGCAAGACTAAGAAAGAGGTAGATTCAAATTAATAAAATCAAAAACGAACTGAGATTTTACACATGAGAACATACAAAAAATCATATACACAACTGTGAATAATTATACACTAATATATTAGACAACAGAGAATAATGGAGATAAATTCTTATGATAATGGAATAAATTCCTAGAAAATACAAGTCAGTAAAATAAAAATACAACTTACTATGACTAAATCATAAGAAGTAGAAAATGGGTCAATTGCTGGCATGGAGAATCAATTGGAAATTTTAAAAATATCAAAGATTAGAGAACTTCAAGGGAAATTATCAAATAACTAAGAAAAAATGAACACTAATCTCTGACCATGTGCTTCAAAACTTTTGAATAGAAAATGCCCTAAAATTAATTTTATATATCCAACATAATCTTGGTATTGAAACCTAAGGCACTACAAAAAATGAAAATGATAGGCCAATATCTCTGATGAATAAAAATAAGAAAACCAAATGCAACAGCACTTTTAGGGAATTAAATACCATAATCAGGTAGGATTTATCCCTGGATTTAAAGATATATTCAATCAATATATATAAGTCAATTTGATATATCACATTCATATGATGCAGGAAAAGTATTTGATGCAATTCAACATTCTTTAATCATAAAAAAGTTCTCAACAAATCATATGTAGAAGGGATGCAGGTTAACATATTAAAAGTCATATCTGACAGATTAACAGCATATTCAGTGATGAAAAGGTGAGTACTTTCTTTTAAGGTCAGAATGAAGACTAGGTGCCCACTTCTGCCTGTGATACTTAATATAGTACATAAAGTCTTTACCAGAACAATAAGACAAATAAAATAAATAAAAATTAAAGATAACATATTGGATAGAAAAAAGGAAAAAAAAAGTTGTCATTGTTTGTAGATTTCATGATCTTAGATACAAACAACCCTAAATAGCTCACTATCAGAGTTTTAGAACTAATAAATTCAGTTAAATTGCAGGATACAAAATCAACACGCAAAAATGTTTTGTTTCTATATATGAACAACAAACTATATTAAAATATATTTAAAAATAGCATTTGTAACAGCATTTAAAAATAAAATACTTTGGAATAAACTTTAGCCAAGAAAGTGAAATGATTTCCTCTCTTAAATTTCAAAGTTTTCTGAATTTGAAGTTTCCTTGCCTCATCTTGCAGTCAAGAATTGGTTTTTACATATTGTAAATGACTTGGCCAAAGTGACATAAAGGCCTATTCTTCATTCTAACTAAAACCAAGGACTACCAGATACCTTGTTCTCATTAAGGTCAGTGGATACTGAGAGCCTTATGGAATAATAACCAAGATTTATTATGAGTTTAGGATGTAACACTGCTTTAGCACTACATACAGAATAATGTTTCTATCTTCACAACATTCTTATGAGATAGGTGCTTATTAGTTTTCACAGCAGTTTGCGAGTTGATGCTTTCATTTTACAAATAAGGATAGAACATTATGAACATTAACTTGCTTATCAGATAGGTAGTGACAGATTCAGGCACAGGTGGATCTAGTACTAAAGGCTCAACGCAAAACTATGCTACTCAATTGCGAATTGTGAATGAGGACTAGGCTGTAGTCATTGGCATAGAAATTACATCTGATTTTATTCAATATGATAGATCTACATAATACACGAACATAAAAACATCCAGAGGTCTAGAGTCCTGTGAAAATTTTGCATTTTAAACCTGAATTCTGTTTCCACAAAACAAAAATACCAGCTCCCAAGTTTTATCTTGTGTAGTGCAATGGTTTGTCCCAATGAATTTAATTATCTTGAGACTCCCAATTATGTGGTGCCACAGTATCAGCTGTGACAGGGTTGAACAACAGAAAATAGAGCATTTATATATTTTTTAGATTTTTTTAACTACAACACAACAGCAAAACCTGCTTATACAAATATTTTCTTTTAATTAAAAATCTGCCTCTCCGTTCCTCTTCAAAAAAAACTCATAAAATTATTTAAATTTTTGATATATATTTCTTATGCACTAATCTGGTTCTTTTAAAATTTCTAAAATTAAATGCAACATACATTAACATTTTTCATGAATGAGTACTAAGAAAGAGTATTAAGGAAGAAGGAACAATATGAATCTCCACATTTTCATCTTCTGGTTCAGGAAATAGCAATAGTATCTTAGGGTTAGATTGTGTACTCCTGATCCTGGAAGTGAATGGTATGCTGATTATTTTGTTATTTGTCCTTTAATCTTTATAGTGGTATCATATTTTGCTGTAAATAATATTTTGTTTAGTATTGATTTTTGAAATATATATTACTGAGAACATTCTGTATGTGTATTTTTAGATCTGACTGCTTTAAATAAACAGCAGTTTACGATAACCATTTTGATGTAGGTAGTTATAGTTTATTCCTTTGTACTCTTATACATTATTTAATTATATAAATATAATTTATTTCTCCATTTAAATATCACTGTCATTTGAATTACTAATCTTATTATAAATTAGGCAGCTACTGTTTTATTATTTTACATTAATATATATTATTGATTCTGTTCACAGTTCTATATACATTATAGGATATTGAAATTGTATCCCAGTATGTAATTAATCACTCCCACCACCAGAGTTATAGTGTCCTTTATCACTACCTTTCCCCCTAACTCCATCTGTCTCTTCCAGTGACCATAGTCCTGTGTTCTCTTATTTTTGTCTATATTTGTATGTCCATTTGTTCAATTTAATTATAGACCACATATGAGTGAAAGTATCCTGTATGTCTCATTTTCTTTCTAATTTAATTAGTTTAACAAGATCTTCTTTGTTTCCATCCAGATTATTGCAAAAAGGCAAAATTTCATCTTTTTTAATAGCTGAATATAATTAAATAGTATGTATATACCACAGCTTCTCTATCCAGTGATCTGTTGATGGGCATTTAGGTTGTTTCCATGTCTTGGCTATTGTGAACCATGCTGCTATGAACATAAGGGTGCAGGTATTTTGTCTGATTAGATATCTTATATCCTCTGGGTTTATGCACAAAAGTGGGATTGCTGGATCAATCGGTAGATTCACTTTTTTTGAGGAATCTCCAGATTGTTTTCTAAAGAGATTGCATCAATTTACATCCCCACCAACAAATTTTCTCCACACCTTCTCTGTAATGTGCTGTTTCTGATCATTTTGCTACAGACCATTTGCATTGTGAGGTGGTCTCTCATAGTAGTTTTTATTTGCATTTTTCTTATGATGAGTGATGCAGAACATTTTTCAGGTGTCTGTAGGCCATCTGTGTGTCTTCTTTAGATAGGTGTCTATTCAGTTCTTTTGCCCATTTTTTTAATGGGGTAGTTGCTTTTTTATTGTTGAGGTATCTAAGCTTTTATGCATTTTGAGGATTAAGCTCTTATGTAGGTATATGGTATAAATATTTTCTTCAATTCTGTGGATTTCCTGCTTCAAGGGTGGTTTGTTTTGTTATGGAGCAGCTTTTCATTTTGAAATAGTCCAAACTGTTTAGTTTTGCTTTGGTTTCTTTTGCTGTAGTTGTTCCTTCCCCAAAGAGACATCTTTGAGATTGAAGTCTTAGAATTTTTTTCCCCATGCTTTCTCCTAGTATTTTATGGTATCAGGTCCTATGTCCAGGTCTTGACACATTTTTAATTAACTTTAGTGTATGGTGATAATAAGTAATCTCAGGTTTTGGCTGTTTTGTAGATGTCTTTCCAATTTTCGCAATAGTATTTATTAAAGTCTTTCCTTACTCCACTGAAAGCTAGCTCTTGGCATCTTGGTCATAGATTAACTGTGAAGCTTTGTTTCTGGAATCTGACTTCGATTCCACATATTGGTGTGTCTGTTTTTCTTCCAGTGCCATATTCTGATGATGATCACTCTGTAATATAGTTTGAACTTAGAGTGTGATCCCTCTGCTGCTTTTGTTTTTTCTTAAGATAAATTTTGGATATTATAGATCTTTGGTGTTTCTGTATAAACTTTAGCATTGCTCGCTCCATTTCCTTGAAAATCCCTGGGATTTCAATAGAAATTGAAGTAAAACTATATATTGCTTTGGGTAGAAAGACCATTTATACTATATCAGTTCTTCCATGAACATGGAATGTTTTTCCACAGCTTTGTATTATCTTCTATTTCTTTGTTAGTTCCTGTAGTTTTCATTGTAAAGGTCTTTCATCTCCTTTGTTAAGTTTATTCCCAGGTATTATTTGATCTTTCTTGATGCTCTTGTGAATGTGATTGAGCTCTTCCTTATTTTTCCTCTATTCATTGTTTGCATGTAGGAATGATACTGATTTTTGTGTGCTGATTTTATATTCTGCCAATGTGCTGTATTCATTTATTATTTCTAGTAGTTCTTTTGTAGTCTTAGGAATTTACTAGTTATAATGTCATGTCTTCTGTAAATAATGATAGTCTATTTCTTCTTTTCCAATTTGGATTCTTTCAATGAGCTTTTCTTGCCTTACTGTTCTAGCCAACAGTTCTATTCAGAACTGTTCTGAATAGTGGTTATTGTGAGCAATCAGATCTTAGGAAAATGACTCAGTTTTTCACCATTGATTATGATGTTGGTTATGTTTTATCATATATAGCTTTTATTATGTTGAAGTATATACTTTATGTTCTTATTTTGGTGAGATTTTTGATGAATGGGTGTTGAATCTTGTCAAATGCTTTTTCTACATCTATTGAGATGATAATTTTCTAAAATAATTTTCACTTTGTTGACACATATTACATTGATTAATGTGTATGCTGAATCATCCTTACATCTCTGGAAAAAATCTCACTTTATCATGGTGTACAATTATTTTGATGTGCTGTTGAATTTTATTTGCCAGAACTTTGTTGAGAATTTGTACACTAATATCCATCAATGATATATTTCTATAGTTTTCTTTCCTGGTGCTACCATTGTCCAATTTTGGAATTAGGGCAATAATGGTCTCATAGAATGTTATCTGGGAGTTTTCCCTTCTCTTTCACTTTGTGGAAGAGTTTAAGCAGGATGGGGATTAGCTCTTTGAATGTTTGGTAGAAATCATAATGAAGTCATCTGGACCTGGGCTCTTGTTCTGGGGGAGATTTTTTTTTATTATTGCTTCAATTTATATGCTTATGATTGGTCTTTTTAAGTTGTCTGTGTCCTCCTGATTCAGTTTGGGAATTTGTGGTATTCTAGAAACCCTTGCATTTCTTCAGAATTGACAAAATTTTTTAGTATGTAAGTTTTTACAATAGTCTCTCATGGTCCTTTGTATATCTGGATTGTTAATTGTAGTCTTAACCTCTTTCATTTCTGATTTTTCTTATTAGGGTTATCTCTTTGTCTCAGTGAACAGGCATTTATTGGTTTTGTTGTTGTTTCTGTTGTTTTTCAAAGAACCAGCTCTTGGATTTGTTGATCATTGGATGGCCTTTTTGTCTTCAATTACATTTATTTCTGCTCTAATTTTTTATTATTTCCTTATCCTGCTGATTTCAATTTTGATTGTTCTTCCCTTTCTATTTCCTGCAGGTGTGTACTTAGATATTTAATTGGACTCTCTTAATATTTTATGTATGCTTGTATGGTTCTAAACTTTCCTCTCAGAAGAGCTTTCACAGAATACCATATGTTCTGGTAGCTCGTTTAGAATTTTCATTTGTTTCATGGTAAGTCATAATTTCATCTATGATCCAGGGATTGCTCGGAAGTGTGTTGGCCATTATCCACGTCTTCAAGTATTTTATTTTTTTCCTTTTAGTTCAGTTCTAATTTCAACCCCTTGTGGTCAGAACAGGTGCTTTTCATAACTTGAATCTTTCAAAATTTGCTGAGGCTTGTTTTGTGTCATATTATATGATCTATCTTTGAAATGTTAAATGTACAATTGAGAAGAATACATACAGTTTTGCTGGACATATCACCTTGTATAAATGTATATGTCTGTTAGTTTCTTGTGATTTATTATTTCAGTTAGGGACCTTTATGTCTTGGTTGATTTTCTGCATGATGATCTATTGATGTGAGTTCTGAAGTCATTTACTATTATTGTGTTACTGTCAATTTTTGCCTTTAACTCTGCCATTTACATTTAGGGTGATGACTGAAATGTAGGGATTTATTACTATAATTTGAACCTTTGTTATCTGTTTTTCTTCTCTGCCTGATGCTTCATTTCCTATTTAAGTTTTTTTTCTTTCCTTTGCCTGGGTTTCATTATCTTTTCTGTCAGTTTCAACTACTTCCTGGCTATGTATCTCTTTAGAATGGAGTTTGTTAGTTTTTTTTTTCCTATCCCATGGATCATCTCTAACCATATTGCTCTATAATAATCTTTTATGATCTGATGCCATATGATATTTATGTATTTAGACAGATTAATTTTTTTTCTCTCCTCCTTTAGTTTTTTTTGTTATTGTTGTTTTTGGTCTCATCTTGGTTTTTACTTTTGCTTTCCTGTTCATCATCATTCTTGAGGATTGGTGAAACTTTGCTTTTACATTTTCCCTGTTGTAGGACCCCTTTAAAAAGATTTCTTGAATGCCAGGCTTGGTGATAGAAAAAAACATGTTAACTTTTGTTTGTCATTTAAAAATTTTATTTCTCTGTCATATTTGATTGCTAATTTTGCAGGGTAGTATATTTTTGACTGGTAGTTTTGTCTTTAATATTTTGAATACATTGTTTCACTCTCTTCTGGCCCGTAGGGTTGCTTTTGAGAAATATGATGATAGCCTTATGGGTGTACCTTTATAGGATGTTTTTCTTTTCTCTAGAAGCCTTGAGTAGTTTTTGCTTGTCATTGACTTCTGCTAATTTTACTATGATGTATCTATTTACATTTAGAAATTTCCATGTTCTCTCTGCTTTTTGAATGTCTGATGTTACTTTTTGTTACAGACGTGGGAAATTCTTAGCTTCTTTCTCCCTCTCCTCTCCTTTTGAGACACATATCCTTAAGTTCGTTCTTCATATATTTCTCATTGTTTCTTTATTTTTTCCTCAATCTTGTTTTCCTCTTTTCTTCCATGAGGGTAACCTCTGTTATCTTGTCTCCAATTTTTGATATTTTTTTCTTCTACTAGATTGAGTCTGTTTATGGAGATTTCCATGCTAGTATTCAATTCTTTGACTTTATCTTTCGTCTCTAGCATTTCTGCGAGGATTTTCTTTATGGTCTCAATTTTCTTGGTGACATAGTCCCTTTGATCTGTCATTTCTTTTTTGACGTCTTCTAATTATCTTTGGGTAGTCGTGTGTGCCTCTTGCTTCTCATTTATTCTTTCTTCATAATTATTATTTTGAACTCTTTATCCATTAGGTTGTCCCAACCCATGTCAATGGTGTTCTTCTCTGGTGAATTCCCAGCATCTTCCTGTTTGTCATTTTTGTTTTTCGTGGTGACTTAGATTTTGTCATGTCTTTCTTTTCTGCACTGAATTTAGTACTGTGGCTTTCCTTTTCTTTTACTTTAGTTTTCTTACTACCTGTACTATGATGGGGCAGGTGTCAGTCCCTTGATTTCAGCGGGAGTGGATCTGGTTCTGTTGTTCAGGATACTCATTTTTGTTGAGCTACTAATGTGGTATTTGCAGACTTTGCAGTTTTCTAGCATGGGGAGCACTCCCAGGAGGAGAAGCCTAATGTTCATAGGCAGCCGAGGTGCAGTTTGTGAGCACAGGCCTCTGAAAACCCAATTATATATTTAGAGCCTCTGGATCTGGGTCTTGGTTGAGGCACCATGGGAGCTGACAGGTCCTGAGGCCAAGTGGGCACTTGTTCCTGGCAGCAGCTTTACAGGGTTGGTGTTGATGACCCACAGGACCTGAGGCCTAGTGAGCACTATTTCCAACCATAGTGGGTCAGGCCATGAGTCAATGAATCTGAAGCCTAGTGTAAACTGGTACTGAGCAGCGGCAAGGTGGGGAACAAGAGTCTGTGTACCTGAAGACTGGTAGTCACTGATTCTAGTCGGCTGCATGGTGCGGTTGGTGATCCAAAGCTGCTTAGAAGCACAGGATTAGAAATAAATAGCTGTGGATTGGGGACAGTGGTTTGCAGGTATCCTGACATATATTAGTTAACATATATCCTAGTAGCAAGACTTTCTCTGGAGTATATACTTAACAATTGGATTAGAAAAGAGTTTAAATTGATTAGCAATGTAAAACATTTCAATTATTACTTCTATCGATGTGGTGAGTTATTTTTTCTTTCTTTTTTTTCTTTTTCTTTTGGCTCTACAACCCTACGAAGTGTTATAACCTGGATTATACATTTTACCTACATCTATACTCATTTGTTTACTTTTCTATTGAGTTATTTGAATATTTCCTCATTGATTTGTTTTAGAATTTACCTATATATTGTGCTTACCTTGGACATTTATTTTCATTTTAGATTTTTGATGACTAAGCTCAACAATCTGATATGTTGTGTTTCATTTTACTTTTAAGTCTTTGATCCAAGTTAAATTTAGTACATTGTGTAAGGTGAGATAGTCAATTATTACAGTAAAATACAAAACATGACTCCTAAATCCACTGAGTTAAAATACCTGATGGTAGCATTATTTAACTTTCTATAGAGGGGATGGGATCATTTTACAAAACTTAGATGATTTGCCATTTTTTGACTATTTTTTCTTAAATAAACATCTTTGTCTTAAATAAATGTCTTCATTTTAAATAAGTAGACATATAAAAAAAGGCAAAAAAGTTCAGTTCAATGAATAATTATAACAAACATCATGCAACAAACACTTAAAGAAATAGATTTCTGTTAAACTTCATAAACTCTTCTGTTTTTCTCGAATTTTTATTCTCCAACTTCCTCAAAGTTAGTTTCTACAGTCAGAGATATTTATTATTTTATTATTTTAATGGGTGATATTATATTCATTCTTTTCTATATAGTTTTGTCATTAAATATAATTGAGTCTCTGTAGATGAGAATGTATTTTCTTGAATTCAAATTAAAAGAAAATTAGTAGAGAATTATATACTTTAGTTATTTTTTTCTAATTTCTGTGTTAATGCCATATTGTCTGAAATACAGATTTGGAAAAACATACCAAGAATTTATTTTTTAAAATTTTATGTACACACGTAGGTAAACACTTTTCTTATAGATGTTTTAGTTTTAGATACGACTCTGTACCAAAATAGTAAATTGGGGCATATATCTCAAACTAAAGAATGCAGAGTAAAACAGAATTTTCTATATATCTGTATCTATATCCATATCCATATTCATACTCATATCCATATCTGTTTCTGTCAATATCTATATGTAGGAATGGTGGAAATCTAATTTTTGCATTTGCATTTCTAGTTACATACATAAAAAATAGGAAAGAAAATATATTGAATATTTAATAGCATAAACATTTCCAAAACTGATTAAAGATATGTAGCCATATAATCTAATAATCACTGCAATCTTTAGGTAACATACAAAACATGAACATACTTTTGCAGATTGGATTCCCTTTAAACTGAATCAAACCTGGTTATCTACATATAAGAAATGTATTAGGAAATGTTCTTGGGATCAATACCTGCAGAAGAATGGAGTAGGCAGAACTGGTCAAAGGGAGTTTTGAACTTTAGTAAAATTTTAAAGGCTTCAATTAAACCCAATGATGTCTCTAGTATCAGGATGACCCTTTAGAGCTGTTCTGAAGTGGGTGACAGGGTTATGATCTTTGTCTGCATCGACATAGCACTGAATGTGTGTAGCCTTCAGAAAGGGAGTTTGACATTGATCAAGGTGAATTTCATCAAAAGAGAGACCTAAAGATGATAGACTCAAAGGTATATAATTGATTGTCAACACTCTCAGAAGCTGGAGAATGGATACATAGGTCTAGGGGGGGAAGTGGGGTTACATAGATAGTACACAATGCTCTCTAATATGCACACAAACACCTAATCATGTTAGTGAAAATGCCAAAAACCAGCATCAAAGTAATATTTTCAATGCTACCTACATAACTTTAAAAGACAACAACTTAGATTTACAATTAACTTCTCTTCAGAAATGATGAAACCAAAAAGAAAATGCAGTAGAATGGAAAATCTTAAAGTTCAAAAAAAATCATTTTTCAACTTGGAAATCTGTAATTAGTAGTTTTTCATAATATTCTATTTTTATGGGCATTTTTACATGAACTTGTTCAGACTTTAAAATGCATTATGCTTTCCAAGTATAAATCTGCTGTTTTCCTTTATGTACATTGCACCTATAACACAGTTAGAATCAAATGGTGACGAAGCTTGACAATCCCTCAAAGAAAGAAAGAAAAAAAAAGCAAAACATTAAACCACACAAACCAAAACTTAACCTAGCATATTTTATAAGTGCAAGCAAAACTCAGGCTACTTCTTGCAAATGCACTGATCATAAAAAACCTAAGTCATTGTCCTAAAATGGTGTTAGATAATAACTTTTAACCAATCCCCTGCTATTCAGAAACACCCCTTGTAATAAATAATTGCAAAAGTTAAACAGCTTAGGTTTCACTTATACATAATTTCATGATGTCATGCCTTTGAGCTTCATACCAATATTGTGTGATGTCTCCTTGTTCCCAACAGTTTTTTCTTCCTCAAAAAAATATTTATATCAAGTAAGGCTCTTGAATTTTCTTTTAAGAATACACACAAACTGTATTTTTCATGTTAAATTCTATCTTCTCCTTTTAAGATACAGGAATTTTCAATAACTCAATGTTGTGATCTTCTTCCTTTCTATTTACATATTGAATGTAGTCTTGGTTTATGCTAATGTATAGAATTAATGGATTCAACTTGACTTTATATTTTGTTACAAATCTAACCCACTCACATCATAAGCTATGATTGAATAAGGTGTTCACAAAAGCCCAATTTTATTTATGATTTGCTCAAATTTTATGCCACCACATTTAAAAGGCTTCCATCTATTATATTTACACATTAGTAAAACCGTATTCTTGATTAACAGTAGTCCCCATGTTAAAGTGAAGTGGATTGTATTGAGTGATCCTATGTTGGAAGGAAAAGGATTTCTAGTTCTTGATTAATCGAGAGCCCATTTATTCCATTGGAGACACATACAGGGGTTATGTGTAGAGCATACCTCTCATACTGCTTTCAAGAATGATTTTAATTTTGAGAAGTCAAAATTCGTCAGATGCTAGATTGTTGAACACTAATCTTAGTTTCTTTTGCCATAAAAGTTTATAACAGTTTGTTGTCTTATAAAAGTTTGTTGGTGAAGAGGTCTTAGTCTTGCTATTCTGACACTTAACTCCTTCCTCATATTTAATTAATTTTATTTAAAATATTTGTAAGTCATTTCATGGTAAAGTATATGAGCTCAAGATGTATTTTCTTAAAATACAGATTTTGACTACTGAATTGATAAGGGCACATTAACATGAATTTATTCAGCATTTTATTTTAATCACTTTAATAGATTTGTCACCAAAAATGTTTAATGATGACTTGATTTCCCACTTAGGTTCATCTCTATGAATTTGTGTTCTTAAAATATCATACTTCAAAAGGGGAAAAAAGTTATTATTTTCTCAAAGGTTTTCATGTAACAAAGCTGAATGAATCACTATTATGAGTTCTGAAATAATTTTGAAATGTCTGTCTTCAGTTTTGTTTAGATACTGGCAAACATTTTTTTCATTAATTTTATAGAAGAAACATTGCATCATAACATTATAAAAGTTTAAGGTGTGCATCATTGTAAACCAAATATATGTATATTTTATATTAAGTTTCTCACTAACAGTCCAGTTCTACCTTATATATGACAATTCTTTTCATTTCTATAAGCTTTACTTTTGTCTTTTCTCATTCAGTAAAATTATATAATATTAAAGTAAATGATCTTAAAGTTTCCTTTCAGCTCTGATACTCAAGCACTTCTATGAAATACTGAAATTAGTTCCAGGTTATAGGATAAACTAGAAATAGAATTGGAAATAAAACCCCTGAGATACACTTCTTTAGCTATAATTAAATGACCTAGAAAAAAAAAAGATAAATTTCACAAAAAAGTAGAAGAATAAATGAAGTAAAATAAGGGTGAAAAAGAATAGAGAAAATTATCTGAAAATCAGCCAATGATAAAATACAGGCACGCATAACATAATTGCATACTTTTATTCTCAAGTTCTATACTTTTAAAATTGAGTCTTCTCCCTCTTCAAAATCATGTGCCATGCATATATCTGTTAAATCTTAAATTCCTATCATATTTAGAAACTCTGTGTTCTTCTATTCCTGAGCTCCCTCCCCAGGTTCCTTCAAATTCAGAAATTTACCTTTTTTCAGCAGTCTCACACTTGACACTGACTATTGTGTGTGTTACTACTCTTCTATACCACTGACACCTCCCATTTTCTAAATTCCCTCTAGTGTCTATATTAAGAAAACCAATAAAAAAGTAAACACATAATGATTTCATTTTAAGGTAAATACTTTTGCTTTCAGATTGTGACTCATCAGGACTTTTATGAAGACTGTGTTGCAATAGCATCTTTTTAACAGTACCATCTGAATGTGGCTGAATGAAGTGTGATGATAAATAAAGTGGTGATGAAAGAATTAGATGATACTGTGGTTACAATACACACATAAGTGACCTATGACTAAAGTTTACTATTTAAAATCTTAATTTCAAGACTAATATGTGATTAAAAAAAAATACTGGGAAAAAGGTGTACACATCCTGACATTTTCAATCTTTATATTTAATTTAAACTGATTAACAAATTGACCCATGAATAGTACTAACAATAACTGGTCAGTTACACAGACAAATGAATGCCTTTTCCAAGAATACCTAACAATGACTAAATTTATATTTGGATTTTGAAGGGAAGTACATAGAGCAAAACAGAGCAGGTAAAAGGAAACTGCTGGTGTAACCAGAGTGTAATGTTTAAAAACTCTTCTCTCCTGGCTGCTAAGTTCAATAGGTAGCTCTATATTCTTCTAACTTAGGGTCAAAAAAATATCTTCTAGTTTTTGAGACCACAAAATTTGGTGATATTTTATGTGTTTTATATACAGTTCTAAAAGAAATGCTCACAATCATTTTTCACTTCAGATACTTTTTTCTCTATTTCACAGAGATAAAAATAACTTTTACCAGGATCTTTGACTTTAAAACTGTAATTTCCACTCTAGGTAGCACTGTCATTCTAACCACTGGTTTTATGCATATATGTATTTTTCTTACAATGTTATGTAAGTTAAAGGAGAATAGATTCACATCTCAAAGTGTAGAGCATATCACACCTATCACCCACTATCAGAGTTCTAGTACCATTCATCTCTATCAATTTTTTAATTCTTTCAACCCAGATTCCCTCCCCCTGGCACCTCAGTTAATCACAGTCTTGCATCAGAGTACTGAGAATGTTGTTATGCTAGTTCATTTTGTTTTTTACATTCCACATAATATGTATGTCTCTTTTAGAAAAAAGAACTCTTGGTTTTCTGAAGCTAAGAGTTTTTGTACTTGTTATACAGGTACAAACATGGATTCAAATTCTAGCTCTACTACTCACTATCCATAAAGTGGAGAATGATAATATCTGTCTTCAGGATCATTATCAATGGGAAAAAAAAAATATATATATATATAAAAGGCTTTTACTTAGCACATTTTAGCTACTCAAAATAATGATGGTGGTTATTATTTATTTTAAGTAACTTGGAATTGGTGCCTTGTCTGAATTGTGCCAATACTTGCAAAATTATTTTCTCATCAGAAAGGTCCAACTCTTTTTCAAGACCCTAGAGTTAAGTTTATGCTTGTGTTTTTTTCCCCCAGACCCAGAGGCTATTCAAAATTTGTGTTTTCCAGAGACTGCTTGTGAAGATGTGGGGCATAACCTAGGAGCCTAGACATTATAAATACACAAAACCTAATATTATCAAAGATCTCTATATAGGAAGATGCTGCAGGATATAACAATTTAAGAATTTAATGTATATAGTTATTTCTAACTACCATTAAGATAGATATTGTATTCTCTAACAGACTGTATAGAGAATTTTATCCCACTTCACTGCAAATTTAAAATAAAAGTCAACATATACTTATTTGGCATATTAATTTTACTATACAGAAACAATATGTTAAATTAATATTGAAATTATTTCACTAGGTCTCAGGTAGACTTTAGTTTGAACATTTCCTTACCCCATTTATTCTAAATGTTTAGCTGAAGCAGCATCGATATCACTGAAAATGATTGTTCATTCAACCACTTAAAAATAAAACCCGGAATGAAAGCTATTTATAAGCTTTATCAACATTAGGGTAGGATACACACACACACACACACACACACACCTATCTAACAAGGCATATGGGTCAAATTAAATGCACCACTTTTTAAAAATTCCATACTACATAAAGCTTTATAAACAATTTATAACACATATAAACAATTATAAACAATTATAAACAACATAAACAACTAAACAATTAAACATAACTCAAAATATTATACATTAAATATATATGAAATTCAAATATCAATATCCATAAAACAAAGTTTTCTTCAAATAGCCATTCTCATCTTTATGACTTCTTTACAGTTGCTATCATATTATAAAAACAAAGTTGAGGACATGTCCTTGTGGCTCAGGAGACCGAGATTAATGAGGTTAAACCATACAATGACCAAGAAACTGAGTTTAAGACCCAGGGCTGAGGGTGAGGGGTACAGATGAAATAAATGAATAAATAAATAAATAATGTTTCTTCCTCCTTCTTCTTGCCCCCTGTACTTCTTTCATTCTTTCTCCTTGTGAAAAAGGGAGAGCATGTCCTTGTGGCTCAGACAGCTGAGACACTATCATGCAGACCATGTAAAGTCCAAGAATCCAAGTGTTACCCCGGGGCAGGTTCTTGTATTCTTAGGAAGATTTTCCCCCAATACGCTTACAGTGTGTCACAGTTTCACCAGGACTTAGGACAGGTAAAACAAACAAAAGTTTCACTGGCAAAGTAGTAAAAGTGAAAATAAGGGTGAAAGGTGGGTGAAATTCCCTCTGTAGAGTGATTTCAAATACCTGAATAGCAAACCACTCCCCAGAGTAACTATAGAAAAGCAAACACTGATACATGATTTGACAATGGTTAGATTCAAAACAATTAAAGATCTTTGAAAAGCAGTGTGTTTTTTCTCCCTCCCCCTCCACCTAGAATATAAGCAACTCTCAAATCACCACCAGAAAGATTACCCAAGGAACAGAGGGCAAATAGGATCTGATTCACAAAAACGTGTGAGTTGCTAGCAAGTACAGAGGAAAGTAAAGAAGCCCTTGCTACTTCCCATTCCAGAAGTGAGATGATAGCAATAAACTAGAAACAGGAGATGTAATGCTCTCCTCTTCTACGATGTCACAGAATCCCATGAAGGTTAGGACACCAGGGAGCTTTCAGGAGGAAAAGCACAGATGTAAAAGCTTCGTTTCTCACCTCCCTCCATATTCCCTCTCGCTAGCAGATAGCCATGTGGAGACAAAGTTTTACGGACAAAGAAGCAAAGCCAAAATTGAGGTGGAAGGTGAGCAAAATGAGGGCAAAGTGACAAAGAGAGTAAAAGGGTGTTGGATGGATAAAATGAGAGTTCACCCCCAAAGGGTAGAATGTTGGTCATTCCCAGAGGAGTCGATCCCAAATTCTAGGAGTTCAAACCTTTATAAGGCTCTAGCTGAGCTTCATGCCCTTGGCTCCACCTAGGGGTGTTTCACCCCAATTGTCCATAAGGGGGTCAAGACAACAAACTTATTATAGAAGGAGCATGTAATGAGCCAGGTTCACCAAAAAATGAAACTCTCTCTCCTTCTGATTGGTAGGGAGGTTTCCTCCCCCCCACCCACCCCCGTTTTCCTGTTTTTCACCCTTCCCCCATTGAATCCTCATGAACAACTGCTACCTAACAGAGGTTCAAGACCTTATATATAAAAAACTATATAAATAAAGATGTTTCTTCCTCCTATCCCTTCCTTTCTCTCTTTAAAAAAAAAAAAAATTATGACCCATAAAACCTAAAATATTTATCTCATCTATTAAAGAGAGGGCTTTCTAATCTCTGATATAAAACAAATACTAATTTTAACTATTAGTTATTCTCTTAGCTATGTTTTAGGTCCTGAAGATCTAACCCACATTAGCTGTCTTGTGCATGAGTTTCAACTCTTCGCTATCTTCACACACAAACATCTTTCTACCTAGTCCAACCACATTCCTAATCCCATGCCAATTCTTCCATTAATGACTTTTCCTCCTATCTTTTAAATAAGCATTTTTATCCATTTTTATTTTTCCTCAGTTACCACCCCTTCCCTAGAGGAAAATATTACCTCTCTTAATAGAAGACATCCATTTTCAAATTCATGGGATAATTAGAAAATTTCCCACACAATGAATTTATCAATGATATTTATACTATTACATCTTGAATAGATCAGTAATATATTTTTCTATAGAATCCTTAACACTGACATAAAGCATTCTCTTACAAATATATTCATCCATTCATCTACTTATCCCATAAATTTGTATTAAGTACATACCAGACAAGAATGAAGATAAAATATATTATCTGCTTCTGTAAGGCTCATATTCTGGTAAGGAAAAGGCAAAAATTTGAGCTAAAAATACTGAACACTAAAGGATATTACTGATGAGGATAACTGAAAAACAAGGCGAATACAACTTATATGTGTTATCATTGTCTTCCAACTTTGTCAACAGTATTTAATTTCAGTATTTTATCAGTATTTTTCCATGAATTCAAATTCCAGTCATCATCATGACCTCCTATTCTCTTAGTTCCTTAAACTCCTCTACTCTGATAATGTCAATTTCTATTTCACTCTGTTACCCACAAGAATGGGCACACTTAAGATCATTCAGTGATTCTGAAATACTCCTGTGGCAGAGTCTGGTCTCCCTGGTCTTACTAAAGTTCATTTTGACTTTATCTTTGTTCTCTAGTTCTTCCACATAAGCCATCAACCAACACTAAATTGATTCACCACTTGATTAAATAGAGACAACTCCCAGTTTGTTTTATCAATAGTCCTTCACTAAATCTTCTTAATACTTCAACTTTTGGTAATCATTTGGTCTGTTATTACCAACCCTGATACTTGGGTAGCTTGCCACTATTTATTTCTTCTTTCATCATTGTCTTGGAATGATGGCTACAGACAACTGAAAGGGCTGAAACAGAATACCCCAAGACTCGTGGAAGTCAAGGACTATAGAGGACAACCCCACAGGTAAACACTCCTTCTAAACTTTTAGCCCTTCTCAATCAATAACGCCATCTTCCACCTCTGGACCTCTAACCTTCCCCTAATCCAAAAGTGAATTTTCTGTCCCTTACCCCTAGAGGAATGTAACTTGGGAAAGTCTTAATCCAAAAGACAGTTTATCTGCAAACAATTCTATGTGTAAAAAAAAATCTGTCTGCTAGCCACTAGTGACATTCTCCTCTCAACCCCCAAACTCCGTGTAACTTTACCATGCATCAGCTCAGGAAATAATCAGTGCTGTGTCCCACTTAACTCAGAATTTACTTCCATGTTGTTAAATTTGGGTTTTTCTTTTATTGATCACACCTAATGTTGTTTTGTTTCTTCCTCTAGCCTGTAAAGAACCTCAGAGAAATGGGAGAACTTTTCCTTTCATCCCTACACAATTATAAAAATAGTGCTGAATTGTTCAGTAAATCACTTGTGTTCTTTAACTTTAGTTTGGGCTTCAATGCTATTTTTCAAAAGTCTGTTGAAATCTACTTACATTCTCTTTCAGAAGATATGAAACCTTTCTTTATTATTTTCATCAATTGCCATCAAGATAAATTTTTTGAATTTTTCATCAATATACATTTGGTATCTATACCCAAGTCCAGACTAACGAAACACAAGTTTTCATGTGTCCTTTGTCCAAAAAGGAAGATAAATCTTTTCTTCTAAAATTACTAGAAGAAAGCTTCCACATTGCCTACAGATCAGAGATCATAGATTCAAGAGAGAAGCAATAATAGGGGATATTTACACAATATAAATATATTTATATAAAGTAATATATTACATTATATATTATATAAGATATAGACTATATGCATTATACAGTACAAATCATATATTCAGCAATATTCAATTTTGTTTTTATAGCATGATAAAGACCATGAACAATTCATAAAGAAATACTCTTGACTGATCCAATAACACATAATTTGATGGATAATGAAATTTGAATTAAATATTATTTAATATATTATAAATATATGGCATTATTATAGAAATATTTACATAATATTATAGAGATTTATACATTTCCTATTATAATAATGCTATTATGCATAAACATTATACATTAAATAACAACAGGGAGCACAATGGCAAGCTTCATGGTGTTTGGAACAGAAAGCATCTTATTATCTGTATATTTAATAACTAATGGCAAGGACACTGAGGAAGCCACACTGCTGTTGTCTCTCTCTTTAAGAAAGTTTATAAAAATAATCAAGAATGAGACAGTATTGTTTGTTGGTTATTTAAATATTCCCTGAAGCCATTCAGGATGTATTCAAAGCTGATGCTGCTATTTACTAGCTGTTAGAACTTGGTTTAGCTACATAACCTCATGCAGCTTCAGGATTCTATTGTGCACAATAAAGAAAGCAATATAAACTACTGCCACAAACTATTCTCATAGTTAATAGTCGCAGTGACTAAATAAAGGCAATTGACTTTTTTCCCTCTTGCCTTTCTTACTTGCTTAGTTCTAGAGCTAACAAAGTCTCCCTCTCATATCCTGTTCTCTCTCCTTTTGTAATAGTTTAAGACCCTACAGCAGTCAAAGATGTCCAGAAACAAGTTGGAGCAATGTCCTTGGACCCTTGGGGTGGGAGGTGGGCAGTGTCTGGTCTTTGATAAACAAAAGTAATGCCCAAATGTTTTCAGCAAGAGAAAAGACAAATGGACCAGATGGCTCATTACTTAACAAAATTTCATGATAAAAATTTTCTAACCTTTAACCCCACCCTCACCACCCCCTCCCCCAGACTCATTCTAGCCCCCTGAAAACCTCTTAACTGGCCTGAGAGAGGAAACGGTCTTTGAAAACAGTTGTCCTCCCTCTGCTCTGGCTGCTGACTTCCTGAGTAAACCTACTTTCCCTCCATCAACATCTCTCTGAGTAGACAAACCTGACCTGCCAACCTAATAAAATGTTGCATGCAAAGCATGAAGAAAACATACGAAAAACAGTAAGTGCCTGATCATGATAGTTTTTAAGCAATAGAGAATTTTCATTACTCAAAAAAATCAAAATATACTATAGTGATATTAAATTCAATAATGGCAATATCCAGAAGAGAGCTTACTATTTGGGGTATTTTTAGACAGAAAGTACTTGCCAAAATTAGGTGAAAAGAAAGAAATCTTAAAAGATCTGTAATAGGATAGTAAATTAGGTCCTAAACCTAGCCCTCCAGCAAAACAGAGGAATCTACAACACTTAATTAACATATAATTTAGTTGAGGATTAAATAAACCTAGGAGAGTCACAATGGATTGAATCTGTTTTCTTCACTAAGGCAAGAGGAAGGACTCTTGATCTGCCTGATGAGCAAGCAGACCCTTGCTGGTGCCACTCTGTCTGAAATCACTAAGTGCTCTAAAACCTAACCTAACTTGGTCAGGTTGCCTATTCACATGTACTTTGTCTACATAATTTCTGTGATCCATTCAGCCAGGTAAGTGGATCTGAGACAGAGCAGCTCTTCTATTTCCTTGATTGGTTCCTCTCAATAATAAACCTAATTTCCTTTCATCAATATCCCTCCTCTTCAGTATTCATCTTTTCTGTGTATCAGACAGTGAACTTGCATCCAGTTTCAGATAAATGATATTAAAAAGAAGTTTATATATGAGTATTAGTTCTATTCTAGTTCCTTTTTTATACCATCACTAAAACTGCATCAGTAGCCTCATCTAACACTGCATTTGCAGTTTAGTGTCAAACTTCTAAAGCAAAACTTTTTTTGCCTGTTTATAATATGATGCACTTTATTACATTAAACTAAATGTATTTAAAATCAAACAATCTCACAAACCTTCCCTATCATATCATTGTACATATGTCTCTGTTTATCATCTCTTTGTGATTTTTAGTTTTTTCCAGAAAGAACGAAAATTCTTTTTTATCACTGTGTAACCTAATTTAGGTTATCATCTCTCTTCCCCCAACTCCCAAGTCCTATTTATTCTACTTGTCGAGAGGTGATTCTTACCACCTCAGTCTCTTATTTTTTTTAATAACTACTTCATTGACAACATACTGTCATTTTCTCCTACAAAATATTCTTGTCACAGTCTCTGTCCTAGACAGTACTGCCTTATAACCACTGACAGATGAATGATTCTTAAGAAAAACAAAAAAAACTGGAAAGGTCATGGAGAGGGTGCCTTAACATCTAAATACTTGGATGGAAAAAACTAATTCCATAAGCAAGTTTCTCATGTCCTTTAGTCTCAAATAGACTACAGATTCTTTTAAGGAGATGCTCATACATTTATTCACTTTTATAAAACCCCATTCCATCTGACATGCGACCTAGTTCAAAGTAAAATTTCAAAATGTTTATTTGTTTAATAAGCATTAATCTGTTGGGTCATTATTCATTTCCACATTTCTATGTTATCACAGAATATTTTCTCTCAACCTTATTTATTTTACTTAAGTGTAATTGGAACATTTAACAAAATGAATGACTGGAGGGAAATGAAAGAAAGGAAGGGGAAAATTAGCATTAGAGATTGGAGAAGTTAAGATGATTCAGCATGCTCTTCTTTCCCTTAGCTCAAAAATGAGGTCGCCCACATTTATGCAATGCATTTTGTCCTCAGTGGTATTCAGAACTTCAAAATTGCATTTATGAAATATAGTACAGTTCATAACAGTAATAGGATAAACATGGACAGGATCTGGCGGGATTCACTGGATAAAATCTAAATAAGTAGAAAATTCATAAACAGTTGACTTTGTGCCATATTCAATGACCGACATAGAGCTAGATAGTAGTCCAATATTATTTTCTTTCTTACAAGCATACAAATTTTATTATACTCAGTGTGAGACAGGTAAAAATAGGTAAGAGGACAGTTAGGAGAACTCTCTCAAGAGAACAACTGGTATGTTTTGCTTATTGTGTAGGTGTATAACCCAACCTTTTAAATATTTCTTTACTACCTTCTCCAGTCTAGCTACCTTAGTTCAGGCAACATCCAGTCTAAATTATCATTTCATCTTATCATCCTAAATGCTTTCCTACCTACATAAAGCATCTACCATGTGGTCTTTCATCAGATTTACATGTGGTTGCTTTGACTGAATTTCCTACTGAAAAGAAAAGCAAAAATTATTAATTGACATACATCCTCTCACATATGATTTCTAATTACCTGGGATTACTTGTCTAAAACTTTTCAAAAAAAGTTTTATTTTTTAGAAAAAGACAGTAACAATATATATCTCATTGGATAAAAATACCAGAAGACTGTGGGACAAGAGAAGATACATCAGAGTGTTGAAAGAAAATAGATAAAACACTATTATGTTGCTATTGTTGCTCATTAGTTTCTCACCCAACCTTTCTGTGTTGAGGGGTCCTTAATACTACTTGCATATTTGGATTCACTAGGATAGTCACTAAAAGTACTCACAGAATTCAGCCTATCGTTATTCTGAGGTTAAGACTTATTAGAGTGATGCTGTATGGTTACATGACCAGATAATAAAGGATAAAATATGAAGGTATAGCTTGAAGGAACCTATGTGGAAGTTTCCTTCTTCTCTCTCACTCCCATGAGAGGTTTCATGGAGTATACTCTTTCACAGCAACTAAATTCAGCTACATTGGTATGACATTTCTATATTAGGAATCTCGCTAGAGATTCAATGATTTGGTGTTGGTAATATAGGCACCTTCTGCCTAAGGTAGACCAGAATCTCAGGTTGCTAGAATGAAAACAAGTATTTAGCATAACCATAGTATTTGCACAGAGAGTATATGAATAGTTCACATTTCTGTCAGTTGTTATCAAATGATCACCTTATACATAGATTTTTTTCTAAGGATAGCCATCTCAGTCCTACTATGTTATTTGTTTTCTTACACAATCTCAGAGTAAGATACATGGATATAATGTATAGGAAATGCTGAACTTGAATACATCAAAAATAGTGACCTAATTCTCAAAGGTGAAACACGTGCAGTTTGCATTTCATACTTGGCACAGTGCAGAAAGGACAGTCGCTGAAATAAATCAGATAATAAGCTAGTGCACTGGGTTCCACATGAATACAGGTGCACAGAAAACCTGTACAGCTAATGCTGCCATGGCAATTCTGACAAAAAACATAGGCTATCACATACCTAAAGAGAGGACCAAGATGCCAGCATGTACAGAAGTATGTAAGATGCTAGAGAGAAGCATGGATTTCAGTGGTTGTTTCCAACCCTCATTCTAAATATCCAGAAAGATCAGTGGCATATCTGCGTGAGCCTGGGACTAACCGTCATAAACTATTGCACTCCAGAGAACAAGAAATGCCCATAATGTCACAACATAGAGTAGCCCTACCTTGTATCCTTAGTCTCTGTCTTGAGAGTTGGTGGGATTTAGGGTCCAGAACTGTGAATGAGCATTTACTAAGCAAATCAGATGATACAAAACTCCATTTACCTGAGATCTGATGTCAGTAATGTATCAAATATGTTAAGGAAAATTTTAACTGGAAGATATTTTTGACCAGTCTAAGTAATAATGCTTTCTAGTAGGGAAGGGTTGGGTAGTTCATAAAAAGGATTGTACTCGTTTTATGAGGTACATTTTCACTGATTTTGCATATTTTATACTATTAATCTAGTTTAAAACCCACAAAATTAATTGAACACTATATATTCAGTACTATCCTTTTCTATAAATAAATGTAAATACGATAAAATGTTACTGATTTGAATGGGAAATGTCCTTATAATTAGTTGACTATATTCAGTACTCTCTTTTTCTATAAATAAATGTAAATATGATGAAATGTTACTGATTTGAATGGGAAATGTCCTTATAATTAGTTGACTGGGAGGGGCCTTACTTGTGAATGACAGTTTTTAGGCAACAGCCAGAGAGGTTCTCGTAATTCAAAGTTGTTCAAAATGTTTTAAAGCTGTGAAATAGCTAGTCCAAAATCCCTAAGTATAGAATAAGTTCAACAAGAGCATGGAACTAAAAGAAATTAATTTTTCAGTCGTCTAGGTGAGATGGAATGGTGCCAGTAAAGGGATCCTTTAGCATATAAAATGGACTGAATGTAGAAAGCTGAAAAATTTGAATCCAGGTTGCTTTCTAGGTCTTTACTCTCTTTTAAATGTTAAAGTTCATCTAAGATGAGGTCCGAATAATTAAATAATTAAATACATCTCTCTGGTTAGTACAGAAGAAATATGACAACAAAAAATGCTGGTGATAGTACTATTAACAAAAGCGAGAGATTTTCTAAGCAATGCTTTAATTCTGATCTCTTATTTCTTATGAGTTTTATTACTATAGAAAAGCTTTTAAGCTTTCAGGTGAAGACTGGAACAGAACCACTAATGTTCTTTATGCTCTTTTATGCATTCAAGTTTGTCATGGCTAAGGTAGATAAAGCAGCTGGTGAGAAGACGCGGAGTGAATACGTTCAACTAGATCTGAATCACCAACCATTTTATGATGTTTATGATAGTGAAAGAGTAATGAGCACATACCTGAATGAAATGTACTTCTTACATCAATGAGAAAATACTCTTAATTGAGACACTGTGTATAGTAGTTATTGATATGATATAAATCCAAAAATATTCTGTTTTTGAAATTTTGATATTGTTTTCATTTATAGCTTTTAATATTGTAATATTTAGGTTCATTTCCTCTCAATATATTTTGAATCACTTTATTTATGACTTAGGTGATTTTCCCATTGTTTTAAATAAGATAATTGAAAACATCAAAATTATTATTATTATAATTATTCTATTTTTTATTATGCTCCCATGAAAAATGTAAATATGTAATAACATGAATGTCGGTATTTTATTAGCAAAATCTACCATATGACAATCCAGACTTGCAAAGTTAATAAACTATGCCTAGAATGTTTTCAATAACAAATAAACACAACCAATTATTTTTCTTTTCCTAAATAATTACTTACATATTTTTATACAAAAAGATAACTCCTTTTAATGGCAATTCTATCACAGTCAGTCATCTTATGGTTTATAAGACATGCTGTACTGAATGTTGCAAATATAAAAAATAAAAAAGGAGACTTTCTATCTATATGTGAACCTGTGAACCAGAGGGAGAGACTCAGGATTAATCAGGCATAATCCTTTAACCCACAGACAGTTCTCTCATAGGAAATTTCTGATCTTTAACTTTCTTACCTGGAGAAGTTTGGAGAGGGTTCCATACCTATTACGATTCCTTGAGGAAAATTCAGGTATAATTCATTCTGAAAGATGATCCCTTCCCACTAAATACTTCAGCAATTATAGTGAGTTATGAAAATGCTCCAGTGGAAGATAGCAGGTATGTATAGACCTGGAGCTGAGAGGCAATTCTCACATGTTTCATGCAAGTAGGAACCTGGGCTATATCATACATCTAAAGATGAATAAGGAACTCACATGTACACAGAGCACTGAGAAGATTTTTTAAAAAAGGTAACAATTTCCACCTTTACTTTTCCTAAGAAATGCTCTATCCATCTCACTTTGATACATATTTAAGATTAGCACAATTTACTAAGTCCTGAATGCTTTGTTAAATGAGCTATTGTTCAAATATACAATATTCAACATTTCCTTCTTCCTAGGAATCTCAAAGCACCTGGAGTTTGAAAAACATCAGCAACATTATATGCAATCACAAACAAAACAAAAATCCTGATATTTAGTCTCTTACACAGGTAGGAAAATAAAGATAGCAGCAGTGAATGCATGAGAATTCTGGAACATTCCACAAAATAGTTTAATCCACTGAAAGGAATCTTCTTGCTCTACCAAATTTCTGACATAAATACTAGTACCACAGAGGCTGTCACCAGCTAAACAGTGTTCCTTCAAAGACTCAGATTGACATAGAAACTGAATCAAAAACTTTCCAACCATTTCCCATTAACTTGACAGTCACTCTGTTGACTCAGGACCTCCTTAAATAATGGAGAAAAGTGTTTACAATTGTCCGTCCTCCCAGCTTAAAATTATACACGTTCTCTTCAAGGCTCAATTTTTCTGTCAGCATCATCTCTCTTTAAACTTTAGAAGGGAATTTTATAATGTAGAAACTGGCTACAGACCAAGAGTTGGTCCCAGAAATACATGAGTTAGAGGTTGTGAAGTGAATTAGGAAAGGAGGAATGATTGGGTCTGTGTTCTAGCATCAGTGGTCTTGGAGTTTGTTATTAACATTTTCTTATACTTGACCAAATGAAGATAAAACAATCTTGTAGCTTGGATGGTTCAGTCTGAGGACAGCTCAACCTATTAATGCAGTATGACTACGGACCAGTTAATACTAGCAGGAAAATAGATTTTATATGTATATATATATATATAGAGAGAGAGATATGTATATATAGATATATATACATATATATACACACATACACATATACATATATATATATGATAAGATAAATTATTCG
The DNA here is from genome assembly GCA_004363575.1 of Solenodon paradoxus. NCBI lineage: Eukaryota > Metazoa > Chordata > Mammalia > Eulipotyphla > Solenodontidae > Solenodon > Solenodon paradoxus. The sequence goes on along the minus strand of RJWH01005658.1, from coordinate 41,791 downwards.
CTGTTGGAGTCAGTAATTTTGAAAAACTTAGGCAGATTAAAAAAATAACTTTGATGGAAATATAAACTTTTGCAAAAGTATGTTTGTCAAAGAGAAAATCTGAACTATCTATTGAGAAACATTTTTATAAAAAGATTCATATATGGAAACAATGTACATTTAAAAATTGTATATATATTAATAGCATAATTACTATACGGTATAAAAAGAAAACATAATATTATGAGATTGATAATATGACTTTAATTAAATAGATATGCATAAGCAGGAACTTGTACATAAAAATAATTACAGAAAAATATGCTCATTTCTAATTGGTGGCATTATTTTCCCAATGATTCTCATTGCTTTCATATTTAGGGAAAAAAAAACAAAATTGCTTTTAAAAGGAATTCTTAAAATGATACTTCTTTGGGTTCCTAAAATTTAATATCCTTTTCTTTAATGAACTATTTGAGAAAATAAATTTTAAGCTAGAATATAAATAGAAAATATTAGCCAATATTTTAAAGTAAGCCTTTAAAGAGTCTTATTGACATGTATCTATTTTTCCAAACTTAAGATTTTCTGTAAGATAGTTCATGGTCCTTCTTGTCTTGCTGTAAGCTATTGCTGGGTGGCACGATGTGCTTGCTGAACCAGTGATCCCCTTGCTCTGGTTATTTATCCCTTTTCCATAGTGAGCATCCATAGTGAGGGTCATAGTTCAGGGTCATTTTGAAACAATCTGGAATGATCTTGAATGACTCCTTAGTAATATTTAGCTTGCTTTCACTTTAATTCCTTTTTCTGTTCTTTTATTGTACTCTAGCAGAGATAACAAACTAGGACAGTTCCCAAATAGCTACTTAACTCATTGGAGCCTTGTTTACTCTATTTCCTTCATCAATGATTTATTTTTTCTTAAGAGGATAGAACTGCTTAGGCTGCAGTGGGTCTGACTGATGCTTCCTTTGGAAGATATACTTATGTAAAATAGTTGTTTCCCTGAAATGTGTTTTTTCAAGTTGAATCACACAGGATGGTCTTATCTTGAAACGAAATTCCCTTATGTTGCTGAGTTAGACTATTAATAAGAAATACAGCTGGTAAAATAACTTGAGTTTAAGCTGCAACCTAATAGTCTTTCTCAACTCCCCCTTTCCTAGTTGGCGACACCTCTTTACTTTCCTATTGTTTTTAGAGAATCAATATCATGGTAGATAAGGAAGAAACTAAAGTTAAACTTCTTTAAAAAATAGGAAGTATACTTAAGTACTTCGAATTCCAGTTGTAAGACTCACTGAACATGTGATTTTAAACATGTGTATACTACATGGCTATTTCAGTTTCCTCCTATAAATTTAGGGATCCCTACTCCATAGTGTTCCTGTGACATTAAAGAAACATCTTCAAGTAATATGAATAAAAAATAAAAGTTCCTAAATAAATGTTAGTTATTTTACTATTATGTATCAGCTACTAATACTTGTGATATGCCTTGGGGAAGAAAAAAAGATTGTGACATGATAATTCTTCAGGTTAAAGGCATCTGTGCAGGACTTTGTAAGCCCATAAGAAGACGCAAGAGAGGAAAAAAAAGAAGAGAATAATAGGTATAAAGGAAACTGAACAAACAACAGTTCTATGTAGGATCTTGTTTTGAGCCCCAGGTCTACAGAAAATTACCATGTCAAAAATGAGACTCCAGCAGCAACAGCACCCAGTCATCTGGAACCCGCAACCCAGTTGTAAGAACCCAAATGAGTTGAATAGCTGAAAAATATTCTACCTCCCAACAATGCAAGACCCTCAAAGTGCTTGAGATATAGGAAAAAATTCTGCCTCTCAAATAATCCAAGGTGCTGGAGAATTGGAAACATATTCCAGATCCTACTGTACCTGTCACTCTTACCCAGTTTTATAAAGCATGCAGAATCCCATCCCCTGACAATTCAGGGCTGACTCCCTCTTAGAGTATGCCTCATCTACTCATTTGGAGAGTGAATAAAACTCTCTCATGGTTAATTTTTTCACTCCTGTGCTCCAGCAGTCCAACTGCAAAACCACTTTATTAAAGAGTTGATGGGAATGAATTTCAGGCAAGATCACTTAGGTTAAGGAAAGAGAGAAAGAGAGGAAGGAAGGAAGGAAGGAGTGCCCTGGCGTAGTGGCTAGGTCAAAGTCTCAAAAGAAGTTCAGGCCACATACCCCTGGGCTCCAGTCTTAGAATCAGGGAACAACAACCAGTGTGAACAACTAAATGAAAATAAAATGAAGTGTTTCTTTCTCCTCTCCCTTCCTTCCTACCTGCCTACTTGATTTTATTTCTGCCTGTACCTTCCCTTAAAAAAATTGAAATAAAGAAGGAAACAACAGATCCAAAACTGAGTCTTTCATGCTAAACTCCAAGTTTTAATAGCTAATATAACTAGGTTTCTATCCACTCTCAAAAGTAGCAATTCAAATTAGTAATTCATGAGTTTGCAGATCAGCACTAGTAAGGCAATCTGCATGATAAACACCTCCCCTCTTTACTCTGAAAAAAGTCTTTAGTTTCCTACCCTTTTTCTAAATTTGAAACAAACTAAGTATCAAAACACACACACACACACACACACAAACAACAGAAGCAACAATAAAACTCATTTTTACAATTCCTTGCAGTGCTTTCTACTTGTAAGACGGATTGCAGCTATTGGGGGAGTCAAAGGAAAAGTTCTCCCATTTATCTGAGGTTCTTCAAAAGTTGTAAGAATGAACAAATTAACATTAGGCAAGATTACTAAGAAAAAAACCCAGATTCAATAACATAGGTATGAGGAATTTACATGGTGCTAAAATCTGAGATAGCTGGAGTAGACCAAAGACTTATATCCTTGTTGTGGCCTGGGACAAGGAGCCTGGGATGTCTTCATATGGCAAGAAGGGATGACTTATTTCTACTCTGAAAGTAAAGACAAACAGGTCCTCTTTTCACATACTTCTACAGGGTAAGGGACAAGAGATCACCTCTTGATTACATGAAGGATGGCAGTTCAGGGAATAGAAGATGGCTTCCACAGGAAGGGAAATGAATTAGAAGAACCCCTTTGCTTATGCAATTGTCTTCCAATGTCCTTGGCTTCTTGTCGAAGTGGAGCATTCACAAGAGATCAGCTCTGAGAGATGGGGTACTATGTTTTATCCTATATGCTGCTTTATTCAGTGACTACTTTTTTTAGGCTGTCTTTATGTGTGTGTTTATATGTTGTAACTACTATATGTCCCAAGTACTACACAAATATAACCATACATAAGATATACTTTCCACTGCCTTAATGAATCTTACATTCTAGAAAGAGTCATCAAAGTGGAAACCATGAATAGGTTAAAATTTTTTTTAAATGATTTATCTTAGAAGTAATTAGAAAAAAAAAAAGATTGAAATATCTTGTTGAGGAGAAATAAGGAAAAGCAAATGGTCACAGAAAATTCTATTAACTGTGGTAAATCATTACCCTTGCAATCATGTTCTTAGCCTCAAACCCTGGGTGATAATGAAATAATACAGTTCACATGTAATTTTAATCTATTAATCTTTAAGCAGGAATTAAGATTATTGCAAGACTCACACATTATATATTATTGGTGATACAGTGAAAGTTATCAACCACAGAACTTAGATTTCTGAGACAACTTTATGATTGTGCTGATAATCCTTCTATAGGATAACTAAAGTATTCTTTTATATATATTTCATTATTTCAGCAGATCGTTATTAAACGTATTTTAATTTGCATATTATGTAAGTTATAAAGAAAACATATACTTAAAAATTCACAGGTTATTCAAAAGAGGAAAAACAGTTTTGCATAGTATACTTGTAGTATACACATCCATCACAAATTGGGAGACTAGATCTACAGGTATTTATCAGACTTACCAAGAAATTCTATCATCTGGATGGGGTAGCATGAGAACATGACCCATATCCAACCGTGAAAGTAAGGTAAGGGACTAGCCAGTGAGAAGCACGGACATAATTTTAACAAGATGGTCTTTCTGGGATGATAACTGCCTCCTCCTGTACTGACTGTACCTGAGATGTCCTGCCCTGGAATTCTGCTGTCCTTGCTGACTCCTTTGCTCTTTGTCCTTGCTCACCTGGCTGTTCTTGCATGCTCAGTACCATCTCTCTTCTAGCATCACCTTTAAAAGAGCCACACTCTCTACCTGGGGCATGGTAATCTTCCTTACTAGTCATCATTTTATCTTCTTCCTGACTGACCATCACCAGGGAGGTGGATTCCATCCCATTCTTCTGTTTTCTGGACCCCCTTGCTGTGAGCATAATAAAGGCTATGACCTTGCTGCCTACATCTTCTCCTGATTTCCTTGGATATCCACTAGACAGGGCATTTCTCTGCCAGAACTTGAACACCTGTGAAACATCTGGGAAGAAAAATATGTTTCTGTATTCTTAGGTTTTTGATTAAGGGCCTGCATATTAAACATAGACAGACTACCAGAAGGAAAAAAAAATGGTTTAACTATGTACATGGATACTAAAGTTCACAAAGAAAAGTGACTCAAGGAAGCAATCAGAACTTGAACTATCTCAGTAGGGAACTAATCGGTCTGAGGGGTACTTCTGGAAGAACAAAGGACTTCTTAGGAGGGGTTAGAAAAGGCACTTGGAGAAAAACAAATGTCTTTTTGGAAAGATAAATGGGCCCAAAGGAGAACAGATGGGATATATGACAGTTTGTGACAATGTCTGTTTGGTTATGATGCCAAATTCTTTTCTGTCAATAGATTTGCTCCCTAGGAGGGGATTTATGACAACCGAGTTATTTTGGGAGACTGCTTTAGTTAGATAGGGAATCTCACAAACCCAAATGCCTTCCACTTGTTAAAAATTTAACTGAGACATTTAAAACTTTTTAAGGGTTTGAGCAAAAACCAATTTGAATAGGGCAACATTCAATCTACAGATACAAAGGAACTCCAAGGAACTGTACAAAAATAAGAGACTTTCATAAAAGGGATTAGGAACAAGGAATTCATACTAGATGAAAAAGCACGTTGGTTACTTTCCTTTAGGATCTGCAGGGATTTCTCAGGCAAAGTACCTAATTGGTGATGACGGATTTATTCCTTGAGTGGTTTAAAATTTCATTTCTGGGAGAACTGAAACAAATTAAATTGTTTCTGTTTGGTGACACTGAGTTTAGCATAAGAAGACTCCATTTTTGGCCTGCTGTCTCAGCAAATGATACTGTCTCAGAATGAACAAAAGTTGGTTGAAGCAAAATTGTGTTTACCTGGGGTCTTGTAAGGACTGCAGTCCAGAAGACAAAGATTCAAGAAAGCTCTGAATAGTACTCTAAGTTACCTAACTGGGGTACTGCATATATCAACATAGAAAAGGTGGGATAGTTCTCAATCTGGTCTGTCATGCAAAATCAGTGTTAGAAGTACATCAAGTTCCATCCATTACACAAATTAGCCTGTGAGTCAGTGGAGCTCTAACTGGAATAACAACATGCAAATCAGGTGAAAAGTTAGTAGAGTAATGATTTGTCAAGTTTCAATCCTAGCTATTTGTGGTTGGCTGGCTTTGTTTCAGCTCCTTCCTGGAGCAGATGATTACATCTGCACTTACCTGGACTGAACATTCCTGGGTGTACCTGAGGCCTAATAGTCTATAAGCAACCTGCTATGTTTTAATTATTTAGACTAAAAAAAATTCAAAATGCTTCTTATTTCTTGTCAACAAAATACTCACAATATTTATTTATTTTTGATATCACATGGCTTATTTTAGTCCCCTTCACTATGTTTCAGAGTAGTGATTTACAAGTTGAATTCAAAAGATTATAAACAAATGTTACATGATGGTAGTAAAATTGGCAAATGTCAGTTAGGATGATTTCCTAGGTCATCCTAGAATTATTCTTTTATAACGAACTGCCTCTGATTTCTTTTCTTTCTCTTTCTTTTAAAAATTAATTTCTTTTAAAATTTCTGTGCAAGCTCCAATCTCACCCATTGGTCTGATTTGCTATATAAGTAGCAGTGTTTACTGGCAGAGATATTATTCCTTTAGGCAGTGAATAATTTCAAATTCAAATAATTATTTGAGAGAAAGTTACCAAACCAGCAGGACTAACCACCCTGATTAGGCCAAGGCCTTAGTGGAGAAAAATATTGATCATCAGGAGAAAATTTGCAATAGTTGCTCTTGAATGAATTTGAATTGCTCTGTGAGAAGATTTTCTATTGAAAACAAGTTGTTAGAGTTGCTCAAATTCCTCTTCCCTAATTAGGTCTTTGAATTTGAGCTATAATTTAAAAGGGCAGGAGGTGGGGGAAAGGCGGGTAATAAAATTCTATAGCTAAGGAAGGATGGTACATGGGATAAAAGGATAATTTTAAAACTTAATGAAAACAGAAAATAACAGCAATTTGGGAAGCTCACTGACATCATTTTACTGTTTATAACTGGTTGGCAATTAGCATGCAATTGTCCCATCTTTCTTAGTTTTCCCTTTTTCTTTTTCTTTTTTTTCTTTTTTGGCACACAGTAATATATTCTTAGTACCTCTTTTCCTGACTCTGTTGGCCTTTTCACATAGATCTTACCTTTAGAAAGCATGTGGAATTTCCATAACAGTGTCGCTAAATATAGAGTGCATATGTTTAAAGTCACAACCTTTTCTTGTCTTTTTCTTGGGAAACATAATTTGGCTTTCACTTGCTGATAGAGTAGCAATTGCCAAAACTGTGTGATATTAAGGGTGGCGAAAATTTTCCTTTGTGCTAAAACACTGTGTGCTAAATACCTCAGGTACATGCAGTAGCCTATGTAAAGATTAATTTACTAGCATTTAATAAAAAGTCTTGATCAATGCAATGTCTCTGCAGATATTAAGAAAAATCTGAATTTAGAATAGATTTTCTGTTATTTCTATTATTTTTTTCTGTTAATGAAAAAGTTATTAAGACTTTTATTAGAGAATGATAGGGTAAACTTTGTTTAATAGAGACTATCCTGATAAGTATATAGGTAGCTATTATAATGGGTTTTGTCCAAGGAAGAGCTAAAGCTCAACTGTGAATATAATAAGGAAAAGTGAAAACTGAAACCAAGGAACACACATTGGGAATCAGTTGCTGGAAAGTTTCTAATAAGAAATATCAAGGTTGTGGGAGATTCTGGCTAAACCAACCTATAAGAATTCTTGCTGCTAAAGTTAGGTCATGAGGATCAGAGGGTTTCTGGGGGATAACGGAGGATGAAGGACTCAATCAGATTCGAAGATGACCAAAACTGATTTAGCAGTATTTGTGCTAAATGTGAACAATACAGAGACAAACAGATATCCCAAAGTCTAGTTCTAGCTGAAAACAGCTCAGATGAGCCTGAGTAGAGTTTGGTCAAGGAAAACAATATTTGTCAGTTTTCAAACAAAGAAATATTCAAGAAATTCCTCTCCTACTATAATTCAGTTTTTTTTAATATAACCAAATACACACCCAAAGACATACAGGGTGATGACCAGTTACAGCATCATCATTAATGCCTGAATCCAGATGTGCTCTATGTGACCTTGAAACCACTAGAGCAATTGAATCACTACATTGCCTTGGAATCACTACAGAATTATCAGTATGTAATAGTGGGGAAAGAAGATAGTCTAAATAAATCTCTATAGTTATTTTCAAATCATGTAGTTTAGATAGTTAGCTCTACTGTCTCTGATTTTGGATGTTTTACCATTGGCAATCTTGGGTTTTCTCTATCAATATGACATTGAAAACACTGTCAGTGGCATTATGTGTGAATTCTAGAGTTGTAAATAAATCTCCAGTAGTAAATGAATCCAATTGAGGAATGGTCCCTCACTATATACCTTACTTTCATAATACTAGTCTCTTGTTAATGTCAGGTGGCTTCGATTTCAACTAAATGTCTCCATGGCTATATTTCTCCACTTGGCTGCCCCCCAGTGAAGGGCACTTTATGGTAGGGAAATAATTTTATGCTCAGCAGGAGATATGTGGGAAGACCTTGGATAATTAGTCTCCCCTTTTTCTCTGGTTCCTGTAGTGTCCCATCTCTTGTCAAAATTCTATCCTGCACCTTTTTTAGCTAATAAACATATAGCTTAGATACATCTTTGTAATGCAGGTCTCTAAAATGGATGTTCGAGAAGGAGCCTTCACACAATCCAAGTTTCTGATTTTTTTTATCAAAATTCCAAAACTCAAGTATGTATAAAAATTTCTTTGAAGGTTCAGGGAGTGATAGTTCAGATGTGATTCATTATAAGCTTTATCATTATCATTATCATTTCTTCATCATGGATAAAGGAGTCTTCATTGTCCACCACCTTGCCTCAACTTGGTCAATTCTGTGTATTGCATTTTTCATTTGAAGGAATCACCATTGCTGCTAGTATTGTTGGTGTTAGTCAGTGTTCAAATTGCAAAAGATAGAGTTCAGTGAAACTTCTTCAGGTAAAATGGAAAAGTATTAACTCACTTATTTGAGAAATCCAGGGCCTGGGTTGGTCTTTGAAACCACAGAAATGCAAAAATAAGTATTTTTCTTTCTCTGCCATTTGTTTTAAGATAATTCTTTTCCTATGTTTCTAGAAAGGAATCCTTAGCTATAGAGACTAAAATTATCCAAGTTTTATAAACCAAGAGAAAAGGGAAAAACTCTCAGGGAACTCATTGGATAAGAGCCCATCCTTTGGCCATTCCCTATACAAGCAGGAGCAGGGATAAGGGTATTGAGGAGAATAATTAGCTATTATTGGGTCACATTCCTATATCTATAGCAAGGATACTCTCAATATCTTCTTCCAGAACTACATAGAAATGGGAAGGCAAATTCCTCAAATAGTTAATTTTTTTTTTTGCTAAAAGACAGGGTATGATAAGCTGAAAAAATGCAATAAAATGAAACAGATGTCCATACCATATAGATTTTCTTCACTTCCCTTGAGGTACATACATTTAGATTCTGGTTCTTGAAGCAAAACAGTCATTTTCAGAAACAGTTGCCTTCCCTTTTGTTAACTGTAAAATAAACATATCTCTGGAGGGGCAGGTGTCATATTTTGATAGTTCTGTCAAGGAAAAAAGTTAAAAAAGGAGCAGTTGGTTGGAACTATTCATGCTCCAAAATATTTTTCCTGCCATCCTGAGATTCCACCATCTGTAATTCCACTCTACAAACCATTAAAATCCCTTACAGAAAGTCCTTTAGAATTGGAATTTTATAACCAGAAGGGACCTGCAGGACCAGTAAGTCTGTCTCCCAAGTGATTTAAAAGTACTGTCTTTTCAGAGGTCAAGCACTCTTCATTCACGACCTCAGTGATGCTGAGTCCACCGCCACAGTGTCCTAAGGAAGTATGTTCCGACGTTGGACACCTCTGTTCATCGGAGTCTCCAAGTGTATTGTGACAAGAGACAAATAATAAATTTGCTTTAAATACTATAAAGTAATATTTCCATATTATTGAGATGAGCACTATCCTGTAATTTCATCTCACTGATATTTGGGTTCAAATAAAACAAGTATAATTTCCCTTTCCTAAGAGAGTCCTTCATACTTTCATATATACCTATAGACAACAGTATGTTCCCTATGCATCACTTCTTCTTAAATATTAATATTTCTGATTCTTCAGTCTTCCTTCTTTTAAATACGTTCAATGCATATCTCTTAAGATTTTCATTGTTTTCCAAAATTTCCTGAGACTTAAGGAAAAAGCAATGCTCTCTTTCTCCCCCCCACCCACTGAAAGTAGCAGAATTCTAAATATTTTGAGAGAAGAACAGGATAGAAACTAGAGAATAACTAAATAGAAGTAAAAGAAGGGAATTTGCTGTTTTAATTGTTTACTGCCTTTTTCTTCTTCATAGCTGATAATTCTGATGTCACAAACTTCTAATCCTCACCAGCAACTTCAATGATAATAATAGCTGTAACTTTCATTAGTTAGGGAAAAATCAAGCTTTACATTTCCATAATCATCACAACAACACTGAAAGTCAGCTAAGATTTTCTCAATTTTTCTAATGAAGAAACTGAGGCTGTTATAACAGTAAGTGCATTTGCAGGTAGTCAAAATGTATTGCAATTACTTCTGATTGTGAAGCCTCTGCTCTTCTCACTTGTTCATACGGAATAGATAAACATGAGAGCCTATCATAGGAATGGCTTGGTGATAACCCCACCTGTTTTAGAGGCACCCATTTATCCTGCATTTCTATTGATTTTGATGCAATCTATAAAATGGATGAACCTCAATAATACACAAAGTGAAAGATCTCTGATGTGAAACACTATACATTGTATAATTCCACTTATGAAATAAACAGACAGAGCAGATCTATAATATATTCCTAGGTATGGGGGTGGGCGTATGCATGGAAATATGCTAAAAAAATAAAACCAAGGTACAAGGTTGGGTTGTAGTGATAGTTGTATAATTAAAAACATTGCTACAATTACTAAATCAAACATTTTAAAGGGAAAATGCCATGGTATGCTTCAATGAAGCATTAACAGTACAGAATAGACTCTTGAAAATAAAAATGAAAAATAACTTTATGAAATAAGTTTTAGAATTTGTTTTCTGATAGTATGTTCTTGTGTACCTGAGATATTAAAGACTGAGACAATTTCATATATACTAAGAAAAATTCTTCCATTGAACTATAGCAGTATTTGTATTATAACTGCATATACACATATTTATCTTAAAAGTACTTTTAAATTAAACTTAAATTTGTATTATATAAAAAATATATACAACCATGCAAATAGTCATATGAGCACAGATGATGACAACTAAATCATCTATGTTGCTTGGTTAACTTAATACTACACAGATTGATTTCTGTCAATATGAGAAATGATAAACCATGTATACATGTACCTTAAATTCTATGATCAAATGAAGAAAACCCAAGACCTGGAGTGGTAAATACCTGGGACATAAGCAATATTTACTAGGATTAGGATGGGGAAGAATGATGCTTTATAAGGGAGACATTTGGTAAAGAAAAACATGATCTTAAGAACCAGCTAAAGAGAAATAGGGTAAGCACTGAGGGAATAAATCATTATTATATTATTATATTATTATATTATTATAACAAAAAAAAATCATTGAGTCTGAGTCATCACTTTGAATTTCTTGTCCATTAGCATTTAAGCATTCATAATATATCAGCTCCACATAGGAGCCATTTCCATTGGGTCAATGTCTCCATTAACATGTTTATACACCCTTACAGGTGAATTGAAAGAAATGTGACCTGCTTATGCCTCAAGAGCTGATGAGTTTCTTCTTACTCTCTTTTTAATTTTAATTTTTGCAGTTTAACAGCATTTGCTTTAGTCAGAGGAAAAGTTTATGATGGGGGATTTAGCCTATAAAGTTGCTCATATCTTTTCCTCTTTTTTCTGTTTCTATTTTTATTTTTTTATTGAAGTAACTTTTATTTCACACATTAAACTCATACATGTAAGTTCCCCATATGTGGTTTTTTTTTTTCTGCTCCTCAGATATATGTCAACACACCCTGTTCTTCACCAAATAACCAAGTGGTATTCACTATTGTCCAGTGGGCTTTGCCACCACTTGCCCCTATCCATCCCACCCCACTCCACCCCTATCTTATTCCCTGTGGGTAACCCCTTAACTGGTGTGGTCCCTTTCCTCATATTGGTTAGAATATGGATAATGACATTTATCCTTGTGACAAGAATCTGGAGTGTCCATTACTCAGAGAGATATTCACTGTGCAGAGGGAGACACAATGCCTGTGCTCAGGTACGATCAAAGAGCAGTAAAAACTTATCTCCCTTTCTCTTATCACACTATGTTTTAAAGGGAAAAATGATAACTAGATTTAATTGCAAATAGTGCCAGCATTAGACAGTGTCTTCAATGTACTTTATTGAAAAAAGTTATGACTTTTGGAAGGAAATAGATTTTTTTTAAATTAATCTTATTTTGACACTTATTAGCTGCTTAACCTTCTATAACTTTACTCAAGCATCAGCTCAATTACTTCCTTCTGAATCAAAAACAATAACCATCTTTCTAGCAGACACACACACACACAATCACACACACATAGAGAGAGAGAGAGAGAGAGAGAGAGAGAGAGAGAGAGAGAGAGAGAGAGAGAGAGAGGAGAGGTGCAAATAGGAAAGAAATGAAAGCAAGCAGGCAGGCAGGCAGAATTGAAGAAATATTTAATTATTTTATTTAGTTGTCTTGCTCACCTTATTTGTCTCCCCACCTTCTACCCTTCCCTGGCCTTGGGTCTAGAACTTGAGAACTTGGGATGCATGTGGACAACCTCTGGTGGTCTTATCTTCTAGGTCACAGGGAGTGCCTCTAGCATACTTTAAAGAATTAAATGAAGTTTGGTGTATATAATCCATATAACAGTACCTTAGTGCAGTAAGAGAATAATAAATCTACTATCATTATGATAATGATTATTATCACCACCATCATTATTCTAACCATATCATCATTATGACTGATTTACTACTAGAGACTCAATTTGAAAAGCATGCTTTTTTTGTTGCTATTCTTGTTTCTCTCCCTAGAGAATCATCTAGGGAGAAAGACATTTTGACTGGGGTCTATCCTTTTTGGGCAAGTGACTTCTATCAGCTTAGATATAAAAGCCCAGCCATAGACCAAAGTGCCTTTATTTAATGAACTGTACAGGTGCAACATACAATCTTTACAAAGTTTTAAATATTTTTGTCTATTCACTCCGGTTTCTTATGTAAGACACATTCCTGTGATCTTAATGTAAACTATCACTTTATTACATTAAACTAGAAACATAAGGGATATGACAGCTGAATTCCAGGGTGCTTAAGTTTCATTTCTGGTCATATCTTAGCCTGCTACTTGTTTTAGTCTGATATTTCAAGAGATCTATCACTACTCTCATATTTTGCATGTCATAGCAGAAAAATATTGTTTTCACTATTTTAAGGACTATCTCTTAGTCCTTGACTTTTCTTGGCCTTGGTTTTACCATGATGAACTCAGTAATAACTTCTTGTTCCAACACATCCTTTCTTAGAACGTACAATGAATGAAATAAGTGTCTCAAAAATAATGAAAACATACTGCAGTAGTTCAATCAGGTTAATGCATGTATAAAAAAGTACTTTATATTGTAATATGTAGAGAGTTTTATTGTGTACATGCTCATATATGGATGTATTTCTCATTATATATCCATTCCAACAACAGAGAGGCTAGTTTGAGGTATGGGGTGGTACTTAAACTGAGATCTTTTTTCCCTCTGTGATTTCAGGTTCAATCAGAAGTTGTTGAATTTATAGCACAGTTAAAAGACTGGGGTCCTGTGGTCTGCGTGGCTGTTCAAAGGGCTACCTGACGGGATTACAGGAGCCTAAAGAAAAAACAGACAGATAAACAAACATCTAGAAAAGTGGGGGCCAGGTGTGACACTGCTCTCTGGTTGAAGGGCAGTGACCTCAACCCAGGCTACTTGATTTATTTATAGGACTGGGTTGCAATAAGATAATACAATTATGCAAAACAAGAAAAGACCATACACATTAGCTACTAAGGCTTCTGCCACAGGATATCTAGCAGAGGCAATCCTTTGCTATCTGATCATGAGAGAATTTCTGCCTGGAGATAGCTTCCTTCACTGGGGAGGTTTTATACAGTATATTCTAGATAGAATAAAGCAGTTCACAAAGTCAATACATATCAAAAACAGCTGACTTATTTTTAATGCAGAAATTATTTTATTTTTTCAGAAATTGTACTAAATATCTGCATATAATTATTTTGTATTAATAATTTTAGTCATATAATTTATTTATGTCCTAATAACTTAGTTATTGGCATAAATTAAATTTTTCATCTTTAACAAATGAAGTGAGGATGCAAGTAGAAAGTCATATTAAAAATAAACTGTAACATAATGATGTAATTTGAGTTAAAATGTACTTAAATTTCCAATATACCCAAATATACCTGATGCGATTCCAGTAAATAAATTATAAAAATTAAGCTATAATTCTTAGAGACAAAAATATTTGATAATTTTTTTACTTTAAGCCATATCGTTCTCAGTCTTTTCTGGATGAGAAATAAATGTAAAAGTTGGATTAAAAAGCAAAGGGCTTGGTGTGCCCTGGTGGAGCAGCAGTTTGGTCAGCTACCTTCTGTCATGGCAGTCCATATACATACCCAAGGACCAGGGTTCTCATCCCAGGGCTGGTGGGAACAACCAAGATGAGCAAGCAAAATAAATTAAGTGCTTCTTTTTCTTATCTTGCTGCCTGCCTGCCTCTTCATTCCTGCCTGCACCTTTCCTTCAAAAAACAACAAAGGATGGGGGGGTGGGGGGGGGCGGACGGGACAGAAGGCATCCTGATTTAGGCAGGATTATTGCATAAAGTCTTAAAAGGATTAAAAATCCTTTAAAAAAGGGTATACTTAAAATTAAACCTTTTTATTTATGGGAGCATATCCTTAGCATTTTATAACTGGAAAATAAATTTTGTAGAGAAAATGATTGACAATCCAGATCAGGAAGTATCTTCCCTTTTCTCACATTGTGTGTCTGCACATGCATGCACATGCATACGCATGCGTGCGTGGGTGCGTGGGTGCGTGCGTGTGTGTCTGTAAAAGAGAGAGGTTTTCGTTTACTCATTGTTTGGAGTTTTATAAATAAAACAGGGCTTTACTACTTACAAGGCAACTGTTACCTCTTCAGAGTTTAGTTTTTAAGCTTGAAGAAATGTGTTAATGATGCTTACTGTTTACGATTGTGAGAGTTAAATATAATAATGAATGCAGAGTCTTAAGCCGTATCATACATATAGTAAGCCCAAAGAGTACACGAGTAGGTATTTAGTCACACAAAATGTTTTAATTAACAAATAAATACAAGCAAACAGATTTTATGCATATATCCCCAATCCTATTATTTTGAAAGATTAAATGTTTGAAAAAATGTAGATGAATATAAAGAGGAGTAGTAGAATATTTTAGAACTCAGGGAGTGAGGTTAAAATACTCTTCTTGTATCACAGAAATTAAGAAAATATGAAATAGGAGGACATGAGGAGCAGTTTAATTTCATATAGCTTCTTCATATAGCTGCTCCTTCAGGCAGCATAATACATCATTGAGCTGATTCTCTGACCCTATGCTTTCTCCACTGGGAAAAGGAGAGTCCAAGGTGGATGTCCAGATTCTTGAACATTCCAGGATACTTCTTGGTAGGTCCACTTAGGTATTGTCTATTGACTCAGGGGGATCACCAGGGGACTCGGCCAGAGATAGAAAAGGTGTGCAAGGCTCCAAGTTTGTTCCTGCCAGTAGCTCTAACCATATGCACAGCCAAGTTTGGCATTCTGATAAGGTGAGTTTTGCATCATTTGTGTCCCTAGAGGGAAATCCTGGCCATGATGTCCATTCTGTGACTTCACCAGACAGGAAAACAAGTTAGCATCCAAATGATGGCTGAGCATAGCATTTAGCCCTTCTGATCAGCAAGCCTGCATAAAGAACCTGGGAATCTGTTGAGTCCACTCTATAGTCCTGATCTGACAAAATCAAAGTCATAACTCCTACCCTACAAAATCTCTGGAACCACTGACCTAAGGAACATAAGGAGTGACTCTGCAATATTTCAGAAATAAGTTTTGCAATACTTTTCAGGTTTAGAGCCCAGTTAACAAAAAACAACCTTGCTCAATTGCTGAGCAATACCTATGCCTTTACACAGGTAGAAAAGCTAATCAGCAACCCTGCTGATCATAAAACAGTCTGAATACTGCTAAGCCAGAAAGCTAGAACAATAGCCTCTCCCAAAAGGTGGAACAGAACCAATGTTCTTTCTATCATGAAGCCAAGACTATAAAGCTCTACCAAAAAGTAGATTAATATCCATGACAAACAGATGTCAAAATATTCAGAAATGAAATTCACTGACACATTAAAAGTATCATATGCATGATCAAGTGAGCTTTATCCTTGAGGTGCAAGGATGGTTCAATATATGCAAATCAATAAATGTAATAAACCAAATTAATAGATAAAAATAATAACAATGTCAAAAGATACAGTAAAGTGTCTGAAAAAATACAGTATTCTTAAAATAATAGACTAATATCCATAACAAACATTGATGTTAAAATTCCCAGCAAAATGTTCAGAAATGAAATTCACCAGTACATTAGTATCTGAAAAATACAGTATATTGTCAACAGATAACTAAATTAAATATAATATATATATATACACACCCAATACTATCTTATTAAGTCTTTAAAAAAAAAGAAATCCTGACATTTGTAACAAAATGAATATCATAAAAATATTGTGTTCTCATAAGAAGTTGAATGCACAGAAATAGAGTAGGTTGGTGGTTACCAGGGACAGGGAGTCGGGGGAATGTTGGTTAAAGGGTGCACATCTTCAGTAATAAAACTATTCATTTCTGTGGATCTAATATACACATGAAATTTGTTAAAAAGTAGATATTCAAAGTCCTCATCACACAAAACAGTGAGTCAAGTTGTGAATGCAAAGGAAAAGTTCTTGAATGTCATTAAAGATTCTACTGTGGTAAACATGAGTATGATCGGAAAGCAAATCAGTCTTATTTCTAAAGAAAGAAAGTCTGATTGAACTAGAGAGAAGATCAAACCACCCACAACGTAACCTTAAGTCAAAGTCTAGTCCAGAGAAAGACCCCAATTGTCTTCAATTTCATGTAGACTGAGAAAGGTGAGAAAGCTGTAGAAGAAAAAGGTTGTGGCTAGTAAACTATAATTCATGAAGTTTAAGGAAAGAAGCTGTCTTTATAACAGGAATGTAAATTAAAGCACCAAGTGTTGACGTAGAAACTGTAGTAAATTATCCAGAAGTTTTAAGATAATTGATGAATCTGGGCACACTAAACAACACTCTTTAATGTAGATGAGAGAATATGATATTGGAATAATATGTTATCTAGGACTTTTATATTCAGAGAAAAGAAAGAGATGTCTGGTTTAAAACCTTCAAAGAATAGGTTGATTATTTTTTAATAATTAGTTCAAATTCATTTTATTGAAGGAACATTGCATCATAACAGTTTGTAGGTTTAAAGTGTGCATTGTATTACATTCACATCTGTATAGAACATACTAAGTTCGCCACTCATGTTAGGGGATAATACAGCTCTTGAAGTTGAAGTCAATGCTCATTTGCCATCCTTAAAATCCTAGAATCCTTAAAAATTACAATGAATCTCCTCTGCATGTACTCTAAAAATGAACAACATAGCCTAAATAACAGCTCATCTATCTAGAACATGTTTTAGTGAATATTTTAAGCCCACTTCTTGAGATTTACTATTTACAAAAATATTTCTTTCAAAATATTACTGCTGATTGACAATATACCTGGTCACCCAAGAGTTACGATGGAAATGTATGAGGATATCACAATTAACTTCCTGCCTGCTAGCACAACACCCATTCTTCAACCTATGAGTCAAAGAGCAAATTTGACTTTCAAGTCTTATGATTTAAGAAATGTAATACTTAAGGCTATAGCTGCCATAGATAGTAATTCCTCTGATGGTTCAGGATAGAGTAAATTGAAAACCTGGAAAAGTTTCACCATTCTAGACACCATTAAGAATATATATAATTCATGGAAGGAAGTCAAAATATCAACAATATAAGACATTTGGAAGAAGTTTATTTAAACTCTCATGTATATTTTGAGGGGTTAAAGATTTTTCTGGAGAAATAACAGAAGTGGAAATAACAAGAGAACTAGAATTAAAAGTGGATTCCATGATTGATGGGTATGTAAAATGGTTTGACCATTCTGGTGAGCATTATTGAGATTTCTCAAAGAACTGAGAATGAAAATTCCATATGATCCAGTTATTCTCCTATTGACAATTTACCCTAAAACTACAACACTTATTAGCAGAGATATGTATATGCACCCCCATATACATTACAGCATTATTTACAATATCCAAGAGATGGAAACTACCTAAATGACCATCAACAGAGGAAGGGATAAAGATGATGTGATATATATATATATATATATATATCACATCATCTTTATATATATACATGATAGAATATTTTGAAACTATCAAAAAGGGGGAAATACTATCATTTGTAGCAACATGGGTGTACTTGGAGAGATATTATGCTTAGTGAGAGAAGCCAAAAGAAATAGAGACATCGTATGATATCACACATATGATGTATATAGAGTTAGAAGACAAGCAAATGATATAAATCAAACAATACTAGACTTAAAAAGGAGATGGAGAGAGAATTAATCCAAACAAAATAGACTCCTAGAGGTCGAGTGGAGGAGGCAAATCTAAGGGTACAGAAGAGATGGGGCAGGTGAGGGAAAACAGGGTAAAGGGTATTGATTGTAAGATGAAAGGAATAAAAAGAGAAATAGTGGCAAAATTCTTGTGCTGTATACAAGTGTAAATTTGCTATTATGTATACCTCAAACCATGTTAATGTTAAAATGCAATATTCCTTAAATAAAATAAATTAAAAAATAGCTAACTTCCATTTCTATATATCCTGTACAAAATTTGAACTCAGATAAAACTCAGACATGATCTGATGTAACTTCTTGTGAATGTAACCATAGCAACATTAGCAGCATTGCATCAACTTTTAATATAATCTTTCACCTAAAGTAACTCATTAATTTCCTATTCTTATACTTTAAAACATTAATTCAGTTCTGGTACAAAAATAATTGTTTCCATTACAGAAATTTCCAGCATCACTGAGGAAATCTGTTTATATGTTTCTTAGAGATTTTAAAGTAATATCTTTGCAAGTGGCTACCTAGTCTGCATACATATGAAGCAACTATGATTGCTGACTATCTATGGATAGAAAAAACAAACAAACAGGATGATGTATCACTGAAAGAATTTATATTCAGTTATGTCAAACTATTTCCCCTTTTCCAATAAGAAAATACAATAAAATAGTATATTCATATCCTATTGATATTGAGGAGGAAATAATTTTCTATAATCTCAGAAGCTTTCATCTGTCAAATCAGTCCTTCTGGAATAGGTCAAATCTAAATTTTGAATATAAATTTTGAATGTAAAGGAATACTTTTTTAACTCTAACTGCACATTTTTTCTCTTCAAAATAAGCATAAAGTTTTGTGTCAACTGTTAAGAGTTTTATTAGACATACAAAGAAAAGAAACAGATGCAAAGTAAATACATGGCTAAAAGTAGAAACAATAACTACATATTAATTTCAGTTATTTAACTTTCCTAAGAGAACATGTTTAATGCTTTAGAATTATTTTTTTAATTGATAAAAGTTTGACTACCTACTGTGCAGAGAGATACAGTCTATGTCCTACTTAGATGAATAAGACTTGGACTGGAGTTTACACAGTATCGCTAAAGAACTACTCTAAGTCCATAAATGCGAAAGAAAATGAAGTTTTAGTATTTATATAGGTGTTTTATTAATATCACCATATGTCTTAAAATTAACTTTGTTCAGCATTTCCATAAATTTCTTCTCAAATAAAAAAGAAAAATATCTCTCACTTACAACAACCTGACACACAGATAACAGATGGCTATGCTGTTGTTGGTTATTTTTTTGAGTTAAAAAAGCATTAAGAATAAGGCATATCATCTATTATTTTGCTTTGCCCACTTTATCATTTTCCATCTAAACAGAATATTGATGTATTACAGGAAAATGGTCCCCTTTGTGACATTTCTGATACAACTAAACAATTTCAACATCAGGATGGTTCATTTTCTGAAATGAATGAGACACACTTTAACATTTCACAAATTCTATGTTTTAGAAATAAATTCTGCAGAAATTCATTAAGCTCTTGTATAATTCAGCATATTAAATATTATGTTATTTCAATGATAACAATGTTCCCAATATATCAATGTGTGTACAAGTGAATTAAAATGGATATAACAGGAAGAAATGTTAACCAATTAATAATTCTATGGGCTAATAATTGTAAAGAACAAACTAGTGTCAACATGTATAGTTGATTTCTATCTTTGGGGTAGCTTTTCAAAGTGACAATATTGACTCTTTTCAAAAGTGTCTTCCTAGACTGCCTCAGTGAAGACTTTTCATTTTTCAAAATAGCAACTGCTATGATTTATTTTGTGCTACTTGCATACTTATCATAGAGCCATTGCTACTTTGAATTTGCCCACAACAATTATCCTCTTATGCATGCAGAGTTTAAGAAATATGTTCCAAATAGCATATTTAATAGGCTGTGCACTTAGGATTGGAGTGTAGACCAACCTGAGACCAAAACTCTTAGCTTTTAACAAATTTTGCAGTTTAGATATTTTTGTTAAAGACCTTATGTTATGGAATGTATAATTTTTTAAAAAAATGTTCTTATGGCTAGAGAGAAACAATGTTTATTGAACAAAATAAGACTGATAATACTGTTTTCCAACTTTTTAAAGATTCTCTTATTATTATTAGAAGCAAATTGATAAATGTACTTATTTTTGAAGAAAACCACTTTTTCTATTCTTAAAAATTACAGAGTCACAGAGCAATAAAATGTTTCTAATCATTAAATAAAATGGGGAGTTCCCAATTTTCACTGGATTGTGGAGGTGGGAGGGAATACAATAGTATTAGTAATGTTTCATTCCTCACTTATGAGGAGCATCCTCATCGTCTAATGAACAACCACTGAACACCTGTAATCCCAGGCTGACTCTTGTCACTGCTTTCTCTCTCCTAGGTCACTGACCACAGATCAACAGGATTCTGCCTTGGTCTAAATTCACTGTTGGCTGTGCCTTCTCTGGTACAATGCTTCACACTGTCCTCTCCATTTTGGCATGGTTGAAATAGGTGAAATCCTTATGAACCTGATGTTACTACTTTCTTAGAAACCAGATTATAGTTCCAATGTGAAACGGCTAATTCTTCTTATTGGTGTCTTGTAGGGACATCCCCTAGCAAAGACATTTGGGTCCTGAGATAATGAAATATTTTGTATTATGTATATATTATACATATACACATATATACCTATATATACATAAATGTATGTATATGTGGGTATGCATGTATATATATACACACACATATATATAATTCTTCCTCTAGGAAATATAGATACAGTCAGAGTTTGCATTGTGCAGTTTTAATAATAATTGTTGAAATGTACTAAAAGTTACATCTTACCTCTAGTGATCAAGACTTGTTTCATAGATAAATTAGATTAAAACACAGCTGCTGAATGAAGTGCTAATGGAGAAACTTATAAATCTCTTAATCTTGACATCTCTACTCGAGCACCTGAGGCACACACAAAGCACAGGTTGTACACCACTAGAATACAACAACAACTGATTATATGTTTTTTAATATAATGTATCTCTACGTGCAATTAAATTATGCTCTCTTAAATTACGGACATGATCCTTGCAACTATCTCATGATAAGAATATCTAGATATATAAAAATATAATGTGTACCTGATTATTTCATTTAAATATATGACAAGTACGGTTCTGCTTTGGTTTCCTACTTAAAGACACAATATGTACAAAAAACTTAAAGTAAAATGAAAAAATTTTCCAGATCTTTTATGAAAAAAACATTTAAAAATCTAAAAATTAAACACTATAAAATATTTTTTCTTTTTTAAAATTAATTACACAGATACACTTTTATTAAGGCCATTTTAAAATTATGTTTTGCTGTTTCCAAAGTACCGTGTTATAACCAATTCCCATTTCACAGTTGAACTAAACCCTAGAAATCAATAGCCTATCGTCCATGGCCAGGCATCCATAGGCGAGATGAATAGTCTTGCCATCGACATCCCAATGAGGCCTTCATAAATAGCACCAGACTGTCAGATTCAAACTGAGTTTAAGAGGGACAGCATGACAAACACAGGAGAACATGCTAAAAGCAAAGGCATTAGGGTGTGTGTGTGGGAGCAATGGAATAGCTTTTCCTTCAAATTCTTTCTCAAGAGAGAAGAAGCACACATATAACTCAGGTTCTGAGAAAAGGGCTTAAGCTATTTCAGGAGGAAACCAATCCTAATTAAAAAGTTTTGGAATTAGCTCTGTCAATAATTATTCACACAAATTTTATAGCCTTTTATTCATCTCTTGTTAAATATATAAATATATAAATACTAGTGAGAGAGAAAATGAATGTGTGTGGGATGTGTGTGTGTGTGTGTGTGTGTGTGTGTGTGTGTGTGTGTGTGTGTTTGTTATTTGGTATTTTCTTCCAGGTATTTTGTTCTGTGATGATAAACAAAAACTTATTTTCCTGACAGATATTTCACTAACAATTCTGCCTATCCAAATTGTATTTCCTTTCTTTTGTTTGTTATATATCATTGTCTGCCTTGATGTGCTTAGGCCTCATTAAGAGGTGGTACTGCTTAATGGAACAGAAAAATTGCATTATAAATTATTATAATCTGGAAAAGAGAGTTGTTCAGCATCTCTCCTTGTGTAATTATTCAACTGAAGGTGATATTGTAAAATCATTAGTTGACTAAAACATTCAGGTGAACAGTAATTTCATTTTAAGTCTAGGGAAATTTAAATTTGGTTCAGCACTAGTAATCAATATTGCTCACTAGAAGGACCTTCTAGGTATGCTATAGTTCTATATGTGATGAGTCCTGAGGTAAAAAGCGTAATTTAATGTTCAAGAACTACTGTACATCATAGTCATTTATTATACAAGTCTTTGTTGCTGGATATGAAGAAAGTAAAATGTATTCATGTGGAGAAGGGAACATTCAGATATAGCCTCTCATTTTCAGTTCTTCAAGTCAGCTTAGCTGTGGTTATCTTCAGTCTCCCTGACCACATTTCCATAAGGACTGATGGAGCATTCTCTGCTGAAAGCTTTCAAAAATTACATGAAAATGTTGAGTTTTGAAAGAATTCTCAGATTCTTGGAATTCAGATCTGTTTGTCCTCCCTTGAAAGGCTGAGAGTTAGTTAGATCATCCCTTCTGAATGTGTTCAAGAATGAGATGAATATATGTGTGAGCTAGGATAGTATTGCTTTATATTTCAAACAATAAGTCTGAAGAAACATTCCGGTTATGCTTTTATAGCCCTAAAAAGCTTTTATTAAATGGAGTAAGATATTTTCAGTAGATTCAACAGTCTTCCAGATGTTCCCCTTGTTTTTCAGTTTGGATTATCTAAACACACTCCAAAAATGCAGAGAAGACAACTGTGGAGATCCGTAAATTTGATATTTTGTTTCCCTCCCTCCCTCCCTCCCTCTCTCCCTTCCTCCCTCCCTTCTTTCCTTCCTTCTTTCCTTCCTTCTTTCCATCCTTTCTTCTTTCTCTCTCTCCTTTTTCTTTCTTGCATTTTTCCTTTTTTTATTTAAGGAAAGCTACAGGAAAGAATAAAAGCAAACAGACATGCAGGAAGAAAAGGGAGAAAGCATTTATATTTAGTTTTTGTTTTATTTAGTACTCATCTTGGTGGTTACCCATCCCAAGCTTGCTTTAGGCCTCGGGACGTAATTCCTGGTTCTTGGGACATAAATTGACTGTGCTTGATCAGAGAAGATGGACCTCACTATGACTATACCAGGGCATGACACTATATTCTGTTCTTTCATCTTCATTCAGTTCAATGTACACTTTTCATCACCCTCAATAATAGCTTTCATTTCATATAAAGACTCAAATTTATAAAACTATAAATATCCAACATAACTAAATGTCCGAAATATATAGTAAACATAAGCATCAAAGCAATTCCAAAATAATTAAAGTTTATCCATATACCAGTGATAAAAACTAAAACACCAAAATGAACAAACCATCCTTCATCATACTTGACTGGACACACACAAATACACACACACACACAAATACACACACACAAACACAAGCTATTTGAAGAAATGGAGCTCTGTTATTGGTTATGAAAATATTAAAAATTGCCATTGAATAAAGAGCATCCCTGGCTTTTACTATGTAACTATGCTTTCTTTCAAGAGAACATAACACACATCCAAAATATGAACTTCTTGGTTTTCTGAAAACATTCTTGCTACAAATGTTTCAGTACAAATTAAACTTGAAGCTTGCTTAGTTTCCTTTGGCCATGTGCACTAATTCTACTTAGTATATTATCTTCTTAATTTTTTCTTTCTTTGTTTTATATGACCAGGTAAGCTACTTGCTTTTATATTTTTCTGATTTTGAATCATTTATTTTTTCTAATGTTAACTTCTGGACCATTTTATGTTTGTCATCAAATCTAGATCTAAGTCTGGTGCCATATCTGTTACCATGCTGCGTCACACATCCCAGAACCATCACTGGTTTTTCTGTATTTCTGCCAGGTAGTTTGAATTGCTTCCCATGTTCTAATGGACAAATTAGCTATTTTTTGATCACATAAAGTTGGTTCTCTTATTTCATACCACCCCCAACCTTCTTTTACCCAAGAAAAAAGCCTTTTTAAAATTTACAGCTGATGAGTGATTCATCTAATATGGAAATATAAACATTTGTATTTGTGAGTTCTTCTTTCATATATTTATTCTATTTGTCCATTTATCTATTTACTTGAACAACAATTCAAAACCTGCTAATTATTCCCACTGAGCAGTATGCATTCTGTAATTCTTTCTGAAGAGAGAAAGTACTAAATAGCATTTACTTTTATATTTATTTAAGAAGATAACAATATCAGGATTTCTTTTACCTACAAAAAGTATAAGAATATATCAAAATAAGAGTAAACTAATATACAGTAATGACAAAAGCAAGTATTTCACAAAGATGAGTATCATCACTAACAGTTAAACAGGTTGTTTTTATTTTTTGCCTTAATACTAGAACATATCCTGTGAAAGATAAACAAATGAGAATGAGAAAAAAAAATCAAAAACTGACTCTGTGGATGACTGAGCAAGGAGTCTAAAGACTGATCCAGCGAGACCCATGGTCACCACAGTATCTCCTCTGACAGTTTCATCAAGTTTTCAAAAAGAGGTTCAGTTAAATCTATGTTTATATACTAGAAAACTAGAATAGATACTGGATAGCTTATAAAGCCAAGAAAGATAGGGGTATACAATGATTTATTTGACAGCTCATAAGTTAGTGAATAGTTTTGTATTAAATGCCTTCTATGTATATAATAATACACTATCTCCTGAGAAATTTATATTACCTTAACTCTAACCTTTTCCCTCAAGGAGATTACAATCTGTATTTACTGATGACATAGTCCTTTTAAATGTTACATTTAAAAGATCAAATAGCAGTATGAAATGGCTATCACATAAAAAACAAATGGGAACATATTTAATTAAGAAATTTGTGAAGAAAGAATAAGCACTGAATAAATATGAACTATTATAAAATTAATGAGATTAGGAATGCTTACAGAAGGAGGAGAATGTCTTTGGTTGGAAAGACTGAGAAACGTTATGGAGAGACTGTACATATGCTAGGCCTGGAATAATGGTTATAATTTGGATAGATCAGGAATATAAAGGGGGAGGTATGTAAATGTTATTATACAAAATGAAGTGCCAAGATAGCATTGTGTAAGAAGAGATACTGATTTATTTAAATTAAGTAAAGGGAATATTCAAATGGAAAATAAGAGAGATTTAGTTGCTTCCAGAGATGAGAGGGATTTGGGGACCATTGTTGTAAATAAATTATTCGCCAAGACATTTGTTTTATTGTCTTTCAGTTTCTTCATATATGTAACAAGGGAGTTAAAGATATCATCTTAAAGTATGTTGCTGCCTTCTTATTGTATAAAACTCATTAAGATGGTGGGGAATTCTAAGTAAAACAGGGATTATCAGGGTTGGGGCTGCATCGGAGTCTTTGGGTATTATGAGTTTGTTGATTTCAGGTTTTAAAGAATAGGAGCGGTAATCTGTCTATTTTGAAGGCACAGCCTTATAATTCATTTTATTGACAAACTGAAAATTGATATAACACAATTTCCCCATCATGACTAAATCTTAATGGCTATTTACATGATTGCCCACAACTCTAGCATCATTTTCTGTAAACACATTATTAATTTAAGTATGGATTTTGAAGTAAAAATACACATGGCGTTACTATGAAGAAAAAGAGGGTACACAGTAGGATACTGATAGGGAATTGTACACATCAGTTCAAATACATTTTGAAACAACTTCAGGTATTTAATGGTTATATATAATTTTTTAAAGTACTATTATCATTATATTTTCTTGAATCGCGTTGAATGTGATCTTCATAAAAACTGAAGTCCATCTGATTTGTAATTCAAGTGGGAAAACCAGTCTTTAATAGATTGAAGAATGGAGAATACGTGATCAGGGATAAAAGAAGACCACCCACGTTTGACTGATTCTATATTTTTGAAATTACATTTTCAATGTTTAGCATAATAGAGGTGCCATGTTGTTAACATGCAGAACCATTCAAATCAGATAGTATGCTTGGCATTATTTCATTGACTTACATTTAATAAGCATTTGTTATTCATCACTGTAAAACTATAGATAATTAAGTTTGAAAATGACTACTGGAAGGTAGTAATGAATATGCACAGACATAATTAAATATTTTTGCATATAATGTTTCCAAGGAAACATCTGAATTCTACTTCATCACCATCTCTGAGAACTTAAGTCTAAAACTTCCAGGTATACTATGGAATGCTGGGCAGTCTGAACCCCCGGCAGCCTCTAGGTTCAGGCCTTCAACATTTTCAGAGGAGCTCAGATTAGTAAACTTCAAATGCTCTTAACCTTCTCAAATGGAGATTGTTCTTTTAACCACTATATTTATCTCTTTATACCCTGTCCCTCACAGCACAAACAAGAAAAGTTGACAAAGTTAGGTCTTGTCCACTTGGCATCTGAAGAACAATCCATGACTACTTCAGGAGGGTAAACTTTTCTATGCATAGCTTGTCATAGCTCTAAGCCTATTTTCTCATGCAAAGCCCCCCTTAATAGTTTTATGAATAACTTGAGTTTCAAGCAATTTTCATTGTTTCCCTATAAGCAAAAAGTATCCCTATCAGTAGATTCTTGTTTCTATGCTTTCTACCAAAGTTATCAAAAGCAGCATCTCGAGTATTTAAACTGTTTCTTCCAAAGTTGTCATTTTTGCTCTATTGCTTCCTCTGACATACAACTCTCCTCTAAGACAAAAATCCAAGAATCACATACAAAAGATGAGGAAAAAAGTATGTGTTTTCTCTGAAAACACCTTCTGTATAGGTTTATGGGAATATCATCAGTCAATAGTTTATTCACATTCCTTATTTTTTGTGACATAGTCCCATAAATATTTTTTAGAGTACTTCATATAATCTTTCTGGTGTGTGTTTTTCTTTTATTTTTTAAGATGGCAATTTATTTTAAAATATATCTCCTCATAGAAATTTACCAAAATTAATAATTACAGAATATTGATAAAAATTGAAGTTTATATTATAATTGAAATAAGGATTGCTGATAATTGAAATAGGGTATCATTGTGGCATAGGGTAGAAATACCCATATCTAAATGTAGTGCTTTATTTATTGATTTGATTTTTTATTATGGACTTGTCTGTTTGTTTCATTTTGGTTATTCACTCCAGTCCTAAGTCCTTGGCCTCTACTTGATCAGCACACCACTGTCTTCAGCTGCCTTAGTCATCAGGGAATGCACATAAAGGTTTATTGAATTAAAGAGAAAAAAAAACCAAAAAACTACTATGATCTATATGCCAAATAAACTTGATTCAGTTATAAAGGATTTGATTTGAAACTATTTCTATGGATAAGAATAGGTTACCAATGCACAAAAACATGATAATCTGGGTCATAAGTACTAGGGAATTCTATATAAAACAATTACCAAAGGGATTCCAGAAACTTTAATGGAAAACTATAAATCACTAAAATTAGGATGAATGCTCTGCTTACCATTTTATTTGATCAAAGACTTCTTTCTGTTATTTCTAGGACTTGGAATATCTAAACTACACCTTGGAAAATTATGCTAAAGAGATCATGGAAAACTGGGCTACTAAAGGATTCTTTTTTCCTGTTTTAAAACTACCTTTTTTTTCTAATTTTATAAACAGGATTATCCAATTTATCTTCAGTGTACCTCTATGGATTTTATATATTGATATTTGCAAAATAACCACTGAATATTATGTTTAGGCACTGCAAGAGAAATTAGAAGACATAAAAATAGTCTTTTTAGAATTTCATAGTAGATATGAAAACTCTATCAAAAATGACTATAATAAAGTGAGACAACTGCTTCGTTATATTAATAAATACTTTCATTTAGTGAGGTCTCCCTATTGCCCTAAATTTCATAATTTATCTCACTTAATGCTTATAACCAATCACATGACGTACAGACTTTATCTGTGCTTACAGAAAACAGGATGTCTGTAAAGACTAGAACCAGAGAACTAATAAACCAAATCTCACAGTTGGTGACTAGAACATATTTAAATAAAGTTTTATTCAAATAAAAATTCAATTTTTTTAACCATGCTTGCTTACCCTGAGTACAACTGGTTTAATTTTAGGGAATCAGAAAGATATTACATGGAAAGAAACATTAGATTTGAAATTTTAAGGATGGTTGAAGGATAGGGAAGGAACTTAGAGACCACAGATCAGGAAATTAGAAAGGCACAATGGCATGAAACTTTGCAGGTAAGGCACTAGGTTAGCATGTTTAGCATAGAAATATTAAGAATAAGAAACGAGAGAAATACAATAGCAGTGAAGTAGAAGGTCTCACAGGCCAAGCTTTGAGCTTTCTTCAAGAGATTGTAAAGCTGTGACAAATAAATAAATAAATAAATTTGGAAGCAACCATCTGATTTGGGTTTCGAGAATACAATTTTAACAAACAGTTTAGAGAGAGAAAACTATTGAAAGGTTACTTTAGTTACAGAATAATTAAAAGCATTAGTCAGTAGTCTATGGCTCAGAGTGCAGGCTACATATCCCAGGGATCCAGGTTTAAGCCCTGGGTTCAGGAGGAAGATCAAGATGAACAACTTAATAAAATGAAGTGCTTTTCTCTCTCTTTCAGCCTTATAGTTATCTACTCACCTTCTTTCCTGTCTTTACCTTTCCTTAAAAAAAATAAAAGTTACAGTATAAAACTTTCAAGGATATAATTAGCCTAGAACCTAGGAATAACCATATATCTTCTCCATCATGCTGCGTTTTTCATCAAAGGTCCCAGGTGAAATATTACAATCCAATCAGTGACAACTCTTATGTCAGGGTACCATTGCCTCCAGTTAGATATCTGAGATGGCTTCCTTGCTGCTTTTTTTGTTTTTTGTCTTCTGACATAACTTTCCAACACATGCTCCTTACATTATGCAATACATTTTTTAAATAAGAAAGTAGAGTCATTGCTCTTAAATTAAGTAAGAATTCCTACAGTTACCCTGTGTATGTGGCCCCATGCTCAAATTCCATTTTTTTCCTAGGAAACCGCATTATAGCATTCAGACAATACTTTTATTTCCAGATTTTCTCTACGTTTGTGTTGACTACAAACCTAGAATTAGCCTTTCCTTCCCATTCATACATCTAAATATCTACTAATTCTGGCTGGGGCTGCTGTCTCATATTTCCCCAAAATCATCTCTTACTATCCAAATGTGTGAGCCCCATGATTCTGAGTTCTACTGTATTTACAGATTAACAAAATTTAACAATGAAAATGCCCATGTGCACTTGTTATAATGTGAACCAATTAAAACAGAATCTCGAATTTCCTTCCAGTTCTAGGATTCCTTGTATATTTAACATTTTCAGTAGGCATAAAAATGGCTTAATGCTAGAAAATGCAATTTAAAATAACTTTAAAACACTTATTCCTCATTTTTTGCTACAAAGTTTTGCTACACAGTTTGCTTTTGGTTCACATTGGTTTATTATTTACTGAATATTTTGGAATGCACAGCACAATCCAGACTTTCTCCAGCTATTTCCTTTGAAAAGAAAATAAAGTTCACACCACAGGGTAGGGTTTGCAGGGAGACAACCTCGGTTGGAGATAATCGATATACAGTTTTGATTTCTACTCATTTCCTGGAAAATGGTGCTGATAGGAACTGTAGAAGTCACAAAGGGTTAGGAAGAGTGAGAGGCTCAGAGAACTAACAAATTAATAGAAATGTTTTTTCTCATGCTTTAATATCCTCAAAAGTTTTAATATCCTTATTTTATACAGTTCTATATGCGGGCAGCTAGTATGAACATTACCTCTACTTCTGAAGGGAGGAAATGATGCTCATGTTTTGTTTTTGTTTGTTTTTGTCTTTCTAATGTTGGTTTCCTTTAGGGAGAGAGTTCAATGTAGAAACTAATATTTTGTTAGGTGTATTAGGGTAAAAAAAACAAAAACAATGTTTTTTAACAGAAAGGCAGGAAGGAGACAGGAATGAAAGTAGGCAAGAGGGAAGGAAGCGGAAGAAGCAGCATTTTTCATTTATTTATGTGCTACATTTTGGTTTTTAACTAGGCCCCAGGTGATGAACCCAGTGTCTTGGGTTTTACATGGTCCCCATAACAGCATCTCAGCCACCTGAGCCACCAGGTTACAATTATGGTAAAAAATTTTAATAGAAACATATTAAAGGAGATAAGATTTGGTGAGAAAGAAGGCTTAAAACAACAGAATATACACTCACTGGCAGACAAAAAATTACAGTGTTCTGAATATATATAGATCTAGAGACATCACTGCTAAAGTTGGGCTACTGTCAGGAAGACAATATGACATGTCATATTCAGGAAACACACTGATATGGTGACGGTTGAAGGAATCACCTCTGCCCATCCAAGACTCCTTATTGAAGGCCCTCAAGTCTTAGGATAACTGTTTACATCATTTTTTTATCCTTTATTGTGTGATCCTTAATTCACATTTGTCTCCTCATTTTTAAAAATAAATTAGCCATCATATTACATTGACTTTTTGCTCTTGTATTTCATATTCCTTGCCAAATTTTTTTTTTTTTTTCCTGGCCCAAACCAGACTTCACCTCTGCCCTATTCTGTGCATCTACAAATGATCATAAAGTGCTATGTAGACTTATTTGGGGAGGTTATACATATATTTTAGTGAGAAAATGAAATTGAAAATGTGGAATCCATGAATAATGAGGTCAGACTGTCCATAAAAGTCTGGAAGAGGAACCAATTTGGAAGAGAAGTCAATAGTTTCACCCTGTCATATAATTCCAAGAGAAGTTCATTTGGGCATCTTATTATTATGAGACAAGTTACCTAGCAAGAGAAGAAAGTAACAGAAAAATGTTGGGATCAGTTTTCACAGCAGAGATAATACCAAATTATATAGGAAAGTAATGGAGAAAAATAATAAAGTTTAGGAAAGAAGCTGTGCTAAGAAATAGGAACATTAATCAATCAAGCATTATAATTACTTCCTCAGAGAGAATATAATATTTTGACCATAAATTCATAGTGGTAAATATTGGTAAGAAAAACAAGTTATATATACTCACTAGGATTTTTAGAATTATTAGTATACAATCTGCCCTTTTCACATTTTTCTACCACTGTCACTGATGGATCTATTGATGGTTCTCATTTTCACTATGCTTTCCACACCACTTATGAATATGGTGGAAAACTCTAAAGTAATTTAGCCACTATTCTTTCAGTTGTCTCAAATGTGATGAAGCTTAGCTGAAACTGAAAGTTTCCTTAAGCTTTATGATTTTATTACATTGATTCAAGATAACCTACGCCATAATTCCAGAACTCAAAGCTCAAAACTTGGATCTCTGCGTATTCCCTGGATTCTGAGACTTATTCTGCTCAACTGATTAGTGTTTCACTCTCTTCCTGGGCATTGTGTCAAATGGGTGTTGTCATGTTACCCAATGATAGAATTTGTAGTGTATATGAGTATCCTCTCATATCCAATGTTTCCAGAACTCTAGATTCCACTACCGTGTCATGCAGACCTTTAGGAACACTTCATTATTCTATCTAGGACCCTCAGTTCATAATATTACATACTCTGTTTCCTAAAATGGGTAAATCAATACCAGAATTTTGGCTAACTAAAAAATCCAAAGAGCACATAAAACAATTCCATATAATTTTTTTTATTCTTTACCATAGTTCCAAATGGTTAAAAAAAAAAAAGAATAAGTTAAAGATCATGCTGATTTGTGTATCTATGGTAATAAAAGTGACTGATTGCCTGAGTATGATTAGCAAAGAAACTCTAAATTTAAAGAACTTCTCTTTTGTAGCCCTGTTAAAATCTATTACTTTACTTCTCTGACACACCTTTTATTTACTTTTTTGATATTGTGAAATATAAGATACTCATTAGTCTCTTACTTTTCTGATTACTTTTTGCCTGGCGCAGCATGCATGCTGACCAAGTCATGTTTCATAATCCCCCCTGATTAGCTATGCATTTTCATGTAGCTTTCCTTTTCTTTGCCTCTTCAATTTCTAGCAGTCATTTTCTATAACTACATTGCATCCATTTCCAAAGCACTGCCTTAAATATGTGCATTCAATCGATCACCAGGGTTTTGATTTTTGATTAGCAGCATCCCATCCTTATTAATTCCTGAAATCCAATATATGGAAATTATGCATTCCTAATAAAGAATTTGCTTACTCTAATTAGCATTCTTTTTGTCAGATCAAATACTGTATTATAAGTGCAGGGCATCTGCTCCCCAACTCCTCGATTGCTGACTTTCTAGGGCACTTCACCCTTTATCTTTCACCACCTGCCAACAGCCTGCCACTTTGTAATTCCCAATAATCATAGAAAAAGTACACACACTTGTTTAATGCATTCAATAAACAGTTGGTACTTTGTTACAGCAAAATAAACTTTCCAGATAATTCATTGAAAATATCTGTCAGTATAACATCAGGCTGTCTTTAACTTGCATCTCTCTAACACTAATTCTTCTTTTTCCCTTTGTCCTGGTTTATTAAAAAGGCAGCATGATGGAAAATAGAAAAAAAAAATCTGTTTTAGGACTGATCCTACTTAATAATCCACCTCTCTGGTTATTGACAAAATTAGGAAGATTTTATTAGTTCATTCTGAGAAGGGCAATCCATGGTTTAAGAAGCATTCCTTTCAGATTTTGAAACATTAGAGAACAGAAGTCCCACTAAATTTATCCAGAGGAAAATCAAAGCTATACATTAGAAAAAAATATCAAGATACTATAATGCCTCTGACACTGACTACATCAAAATATTATTATGTGTCCTAATAACCTATAAAACTGCTATATATGCATATTATCAGTTTTTAGTTTATAAACATGTACTCAAAGATATTCAATAATATAATGACAATATAAACAAAATTTTGCCTATCTGAATGCAAATTTACTTTCTTCTACCTTTTTCATATCTCCCATTATTCTGTTCGTGTATTCAGTTCTTGATTGGTATAGCTATGAAAAATTAATAATCAGACAAGCTGTAACTCAAAGAATCACCCAACATAGTATCTCTTGAATGGTCATTTTTATATAGCTACTTGAAATAAATTCTGAAACACACAAAGGTCTAATTTTGCAGTGTTTCCATGATACCATTAGAATACCTAGTACAAATAATAACAATAATGATATATTTACATTATTGTGCTGTATCGATATGTTTTAATATAACCTATTTGTCTTATATTGACACTTGTACTCATAAACACTCTCTTTTATCTATTTACTGTTTTTACTTTTGGACTACTTTCTTCTTTATCTTTTTAATCAGTTAAAATATCCAATTATTGCAGGCTGTCCCTCCAGACATGGTGACAGCTAGCAAACTAGAGATACTAGAGTTAATTCAGCTGCTGTGTGTTCCTCATTTCCAATTTATCTGTATGTTATAGAGACCCTACATTTGAGTCAAGTTTATATGCTTGATAAACATCAAAAACAAGGTATATAATAAGCATTTCCATTCGTTCTCAATTACACATTAAATATTCTTTGGTGTCTATGTATTTCAGATACAGAAGGGAGTGTTGAAATATCTACAGGAACATTCAAACATATTATCTTTGGGTCTCATATACAAAGGTCATTTTACTTTGGAAATTCTTTCTCTCATTTGATAGTGACTAGCAAATGTGTTATGTGTAAACAAAAGTGAAAATCATCAGACATGAAACATATACTTCTTTATCTCTTGGTCCATTCAAAATCTCTCTTGATTTTTCTGTTACTGAAATTATTAACTTGTTCATCTCTCCAAGGACACTTTGAGGTCCCTCAGGTTAGAAATATCTTCTTTGTGTTTAGAACGATATATGACAACAATGGGTGCTAAATATAATTATTGAACAAAAATGAAAATTCTACTTTCTTAAATCCAATAAAATAACCTATACACTGATCATCTATTTTAGCATCACAAATGCCACTATTCACTTTATCTTTGTTCTTTTCACTACACGCTCTCTAAACTCACCTTTAAAACTTCAAACATGATTGAACTGGTTCAAAAACTCCCACTAACTATCCACTCCCTTCTTTTTGCTACTAATAAAACTCATTTATTCTTGTGTAACAATTATACAGCCAAAACTATTCACTGTAATGCATTTGCCAACCTCCTATATAGTTGAGTGGCCTTATGAATAGACAAGCAAGGAGATTTAAGCAGAATACTCTAGGAAATTTCTTTAGAAGTTTCTCCACTTTTGAAACACAATTGGAACTGTCAGAAATGGAGACTCAATCATGAGAATGAAAGGCACTAAGGAGCTAAAGGAACCTGAGTCTATGAAGATTATATTGCATGCTAGTTTTAGGCTTGCATGGGAGGAAGATAGCATAAGTCTTACTGAAACAATAACTAAATATATTTTATTTCAAATACAGATGTAACTAATCCTGAGTAGACACAGTGAATCAAATTAAATAACAGTCTTGTAATCACCAAATCACCAAATTAATAAGTCATTATAGGTTTCATAAGATTATCTTTGCAGAGTCTCAGCACATCATCAATTTAATTAACTAATCTTGTAAAAATTTCTGGAAAATATATTTCAAATTGTAAGATAGCAACAGTATAGAATATGAATTATTCTACAATATATGGGAGATATGATATACCTATCAGAATGGATATTTTAATAGTCAAAAGTAAAGGAAAAAACAGATAAAACCAAGTGTTATGAGTATACAGAGCAATCAGACCTCTCATATGTTATTTACAGAAATGTAAAAATAACCTCTATAAAAATTATAAAACACTTTGGAAAAGTTATTTTTCTTAAAACATTAAGTATACATTTTAAGTACAACACTGAGATTTCAATTCTAGATATTTATCAAAGATATTAAGACATGTTTATACAAAAATAACAGATTTTCTAAAATGATTTTGTATAGAGACATAATTCATTAACAATAAAAACTGAAACAACTTAACTGTTCTTCAAAATTCAGGGAGAAAATATAAAAAAACATTTGAGACAAATCTATAAAATGGGGTATCACTGAGCAGTAGAAAGGAACTGATAAAACAGTGTAGATTAATCTTACATCTATTGAATCAAGTTTAAAAAAAACAGATTCATAAGGCACACTTATATGACACTATGAAAGCATAAAATTCTAGAAACAGAAAAAAGATTAGTATATGATAGGGGTAGGAGAGAGGGAGATTTTGAATATAAAGGATAAAGGAAAAGATCGTGCTATATAGAATTTTACTATGTGTTATTTGTGAATGGCTACTTGACAGTGAAAACATAAAATTGAACACTATAATATGAGTATTATTGTAGGTAAATTATTTAGTGAGTATGACTCAATAAAATATGATATAGGGAAATATAGGTACCAACCAATGTTCCTGGAAAATATACATACATACATATATAGGTGTGTGTGTATGTATGTGTATATATATATATATATATATATATATATAAAACTTCTGAAAGAAATCTTTTCCTACCACAGTAGAAATATAATGATCTGGGTTTAATAAATTGTAAAGCGGAGGAAAAGCTTGAAAATCAATGAGTTAAATATCTATCACAATAAGTTAGAAACACAAAAATAAGGGGAAATATAAATTATATATAATTTACACTAAATTAATTAAAATTTTAATAAAATAATTTTAAAAGAAGCAACAGAGTCTGAAACTTAAACTTTCAAAATATATTAAAAATAATAGGTGTCTTTTTTAATGATTAAATAAAATAAAACAGGATTTTACTCTATTAGAAATGAAAGGAGTCATACATATTATAAAAATAACCTTTTATATGACTTTGTCATTATTTGAAAATTTAAATATGATAGTTTCCAAGGAAACAAGACTTTTCTAAAATAATCTTAAAACAATTTGATAGTCTATTCTTGGATATCATCATTACCATGATATATTTAACACTCATATATAAATTCATTTTCTGCCACAAAGTTCATGTGATTACAAAAGAGTATAATATGCATGTCAGTGTTCATTTTGTGTAACCAGCATCTCCTGGAAATCATTGTCAAAAAGTGGCAGTTGAATAAAGAAAAATAATCTAATTAATTCATAAATATCCTTACAAAATTCCTAACAATGATATTAACTGTGAATCAAGAAATACATAGACAAGTAGACTTTGTAAATAAGGATCTACTATACAGTTTGATTCATTATTGGAAAACCAGTTAATGTGTCACCATTTGAAAAGATAAAATGATACATATAACACAAATATTAAAATAATGTTGAAAAAAATAGATGTTGGTGAATACCAATATACTTTAAAACTAAAAATATAAACAAAAGTTTGTTTCTATATATATAGAGCTTTCATGTCACAATCTGTCAAAAAAAAAACTAAACTAAAAGCTGAACAGACTAAAACATCAACAAGTATTAGATCTCTAAGTCTATAAGTGAGGGGAAGACCCAGGACAATGTGATGCTCCCAAAACTGGAGAGGATACAATTGAAAATGAGTCATGGTTTCCAAGAGATACACAAGTAGAAACCACTACAGAACTAATAAAAAGGGCAGAGAAATCTAAACTGAATTGATGAATGACTTCTTGAGGCTTATTGTGAGTAAGTTTGAATTAAAAATTCCTAAGAGATTGATCACAGGATTCCCTTACAATATAGCAAGATTTTACTTCAGTAGTTTGACCAGGTTCTTGCAGTAAATATCAAAGAATTATTCTTTCATCCTTCTCCCAGATAGAGAAGAAAAATAGCTATTTTGAAATATATTCAAACATTTTATTTCTAATCAATCCTACCTTCTGGGGAAACTAATTAACCTGAGCCAACTGGCTGGAATATTATCAGAGCCCTTCTGATCTGGGAAGGGAAATGTCCAATTTCAGACCACATTAGCCTTTCTGTCACACCAAAAGGGGGAAAACAAAAACAAAAAACAAAAACAAAACAAAACCCTGAGGATCCCTTGTGACTTTACTCAAAGGATTTGACAAATCATGCTCATGCAAAACTTGCACATGAATATTCATAGCAGCTTTATTCATTTTTATTCAAAATTACCATCAACTTAGATACCCTTCAGTAGGAGAATGAAAAACTGAAGTGTGTTATATTCACATAATGGAATATAATTTCACAATAAAATAAACTATATAAAAGAAGACATGAATAAACATTAAATATATATTGCAGAGGCTCTAAGGTGCACCTGTCCAGCTTTGCTGTTCTTGTCAGGTAGAGTTCTTCAGGCCTCCACTCCCTAGGACTTCTCAG
This sequence comes from Solenodon paradoxus, assembly GCA_004363575.1. NCBI lineage: Eukaryota > Metazoa > Chordata > Mammalia > Eulipotyphla > Solenodontidae > Solenodon > Solenodon paradoxus. The sequence goes on along the minus strand of RJWH01005658.1, from coordinate 3,906 downwards.
TTCACTGGACCTGTCCAGAAAAGTCCCTGAACTGTGCCAAATGAACTTTGCAGCCCTTACCAGGCTCTGGTGACCCCAGATCTCTGCTTTAGGGACTGAATCATCAACCCATATTGAAAAGGCCCTGTGCTGTGCTTGCCTGGCTTCACTGTACTCACCAGGCTCCAGTGACCCAGTTCTCTGCTCCTCAGGATTCCAGATAAACACACCTGCTCAGAAGAGACCCACAACTACACTCATCCGGTTTTCCATGACCCCACACCTCCACTCCCTGGGATTCCTAAATCATCACCCAACTTAAAGAGGCCCTGATCTGCACCCACTTAGCTTTATTGTGCTTGCCAGTCCCCAGTGATGCCAGACCTCTGCTCCCTGGGACCCCAGATCACTGGCCCACCTGCAGTGTCCCGGAACATGTACTGGACTTTCAGGCTTCAGGGCTGGAACAATTGCTCACTAGGCCTCTGGACTCATTCACCATCATCCCCAACCCTCTCAGGCAATACCAGACACTAGTGCCACCTATCCCTCAGAACCTTAGGACACTCATGGTGCTTCAACCCAGACGCAGATGCATAAATCCTAAAATGTGTAACTGGGCTATCTGAGAGTTGTATTCCCAGTATGCAACTGGGCTGCATATGATACTCTTTGTGCTAGAGAGCCGCAAAGTCTTTAAGCACCAACTGAAAAGGCATCAGTGGTCTACTACAAGAAGGAATCCTAGAGAGCAGACCCAGCCTCACCCCAGTGAAATCGAGGGGCTGCCACAGCATCATACAGAAAAGAAATTTAAAGCAAAAGAAAAAGTCAAAGCGCTAAATTAAAGAAAGAAAAAAAAAATGCCAACATTTATGTCACCCCAAAAGACTCAAATGGCCCAAAAAGAGTAAGATTCCAGGAACACTGCAGAGAAGAACTCCATCAACATGGAGTGGGACAACCTAACAGAGAATTCAAAAGGCTATTTATTAAAAAGCTGAATGAGATGAAGAAAACTCACACAACTACCTACAAGCAATTGGAAGACCTCTAAAAAGGTGTGAGAGATCGAAGGGATTACCTCATCAAGGAGATTGAGACCATAAAGAAAGTCCTAGCAGAACTACTAGAGATAAAAGATACAGTCACGGAATTACAGATAAACAGGGAAAGCTCCATAAAAAGACTCAATCATGCAGAGGAACAAATATCGGACAGTGAAAACAGTTAAAAGATGAGTCCCTCATTGAAAGAGGAGAGGGAAGATTGAGAAAAATGAGGAAACTATGAGAAAGGTAAGACAATATGAGAAGGACAAACGTAAAGATAATAGATTTCCCAGGAGGTGAGGAGAGGAATAAAGGAGCAGAAAACCTACTTAAAGAAGTAATAGCAGAGAATTTTCCAAATATGTTTTTAAAAAAAGTAACCTCGGATGTTCAAGAAGCAGAGAGAACACCAATACTTCTAAATGTGAATAGATCCTCTCCCAGATACATCATAGTAAAACTAGTTTGTCAATGACAAATAAAAGCTATTCAAGACTGCTAGAGAAAAGAAAAACCTAACCTACAAAGACACACCCTTCAGGCTAGCATCAGATACACTGAAAGCTCAGATTTCAAAATACAGAAAGACAAAAACTACCAGCCAATAATGCTCTACCCTGTAATATTATCATTTAAGTATGATGGAGAAATAAAGATCTTCAATGAAAAACAGAATGTAATGGATATTTTTATCACCAAACCTGCCACACGAGAAATCTTGAAAGGACTCTATAACATGGAAAACAAAACAAAGACACATCAAATCTTGAAAATGATGATAAAAGAAGAAACAAAGACGAGACCAACAAGAGCAAATACAAAAATATTAAAGGGAGAAAGAAACATGGTAACATACACAAATGAGTAAATATGATATGGTATCAGCTCACAATAATTTATCACAGTGCTGTACAGTTAGAGACAATGCATGGGACAGGCATAGAACTCAACTCTATAGACTTACATAACCAAGAAGTAGACAAATTGAAATAAAAAAAGACACTGTAAACCATCCAAGTGAAAAAAAAAACTTAAACAAGAAATGAAGTAATAGGCAGAGAAGAGTAACAGAAAACAAGTTTCCAATGATAGTAATAAAGTCCTAAATTTCAAACATCACCCAAAAAGTGAATGGACTGAAATAACCAATTTAAAGACAAAGAGCTGCTGGATGATCAAGAAACATAAATAATATGCCTAGAAGAAACACATATTAGATCCAAAGACAAATATAGGGTCAAAGCCAAGGGCCACAGAAAAATGTATCAAAGCAACAGTGATAAAAGAAAATCAGGAACTGCAATACTACTATCAGATAAAACAAATTTCTAACCAAAAATGCATCATGAGGCAAGGATGGACAGTACATTATGGTCACGGGAGTAATCCATCAAGAAGAAATAACTATCTTCGGCACATATGCTCCCAATTCAGGACCACCTAAATATATAAAATAAATACGGACAGAACTAAAGTCAGACATTGACAGTAACACAATAGTTACAGGGGCTTTCAAGACTCCATTTATACAAATAGCCCATTCAGGCAAAAATTCAACAAAGAAATAAGGGCTCTGTAATAACAGATTACATGGACCATATATATATATAATATACATATATATATAATATATACAATATATATGATATTCTACCTGAAAAAAAATACATATTTTTTTCAAGAGTACATGGAACATTCTCATATATACATATTCTAGGACACAAAACAAGTCTCATTAAATTCAGCAATATCAGAATTATATAAAGCATCTTCTCTCACTAGAAGGGCATGAAATTAAAAACAATAACAACAAAAGAACAAAATTGGAAGAACCATATATGTGGAGATTAAATAATATGTTTCTGAACAAACCATGGATCATAGATGGAATTAAAGATAAAGTTTATGTTTATCTGGAAACAAATGAAAATTCACAGATGATTTCCAGAACACATGGGATGTGGCAAAAGTAGTTCCGAAAAGGAAGTTTATAGTTATACAAATGCACATCAAAAACCAATAGAGAGTCCAAATTAAATTCCTAACCTCACACCTGAGGAAACCAGAAAAGAACAATTAAAACAAACAAACAAAAAAAGCAGATGAGGAAATATAAAATTAGAGTAGAAATAAATGAAACTGAAAGCAAACAGGTCAGCCGAACATCAATGAATTCAAAAGCTGGTTCTTTGGAGAAAAAAAGAAATCATTACACTCCTAGTTAGACTCACTAAGAAAAGGAGGAACCCATAATAACAAAAATCAGAAATGAGAGAGGCGAGTTTATAATTGACATCACAGAAATACAAAGGATGCCGAGAGACTATTATGAACATTTATTTATATGCTAACAAATTTGTCAATAAATGAAAAATTGGACAGATTTCTAGGATCTTACAACCTCCCAAAACTGAACCAGGGGGACACAGACAACTTAACAGACCAATCACAAGCAGAGAAATTGAAGCGATAATGAAAAAACAAACAAACAAAAAAACAAATCTCCCTGAAAACAAAACCTCACCAGTGAAATCTACCAAACATTCAAAGAAGAGTTAATCCCAACCCTCCTTAAACTCTTCCACGAAGTTAGAGGATTGAAAACTCCTAAATACATTCCATGAGGCCAAGATTGCCCTGATATCCAAATTAGACAAAGACATCACCAAAAAAGAAAATACACATCAAAACCACTGATGAATATAGATGCAAAAATATTCAACAAAACTCTGGGAAACAGAACTCAACAGCACATCAAAAAATTATACAACATGATCAAATGGATTTTATTTCAGGCATGCAAGAATGGTTCAATATACACAAATCAATCAATGATAAACACTGTTACAACAAACTGAAAATGAAAAAAAAAAAA